>QNTS01015733.1:0-18358 GCA_003317085.1 Hucho hucho
AGTGACATTACACAGATGCTAAACGCCACAGGGCAGAGTGACATTACAGAGACTGGTGCACACTGCAGGGCAGAGTGACATTACACAGACTGCTGAATGCCACAGGGCAGAGTGACATTACAGTGACTGGTGCACGCTGCAGAACACAGTGACATTACACAGATGCTAAACGCCACAGGGCAGAGTGACATTACAGAGACTGGTGCACACTGCAGGGCACAGTGACATTACACAGATGCTAAACGCCACAGGGCAGAGTGATATTACAGAGACTGGTGCACACTGCAGGGCAGAGTGACATTACGCAGACTGCTGAATGCCACAGGGCAGAGTGACATTACAGTGACTGGTGCACGCTGCAGGACACAGTGACATTACACAGATGCTAAACGCCACAGGGCAGAGTGACATTACAGAGACTGGTGCACACTGCAGGGCAGAGTGACATTACACAGATGCTAAACGCCACAGGGCAGAGTGACATTACAGAGACTGGTGCACGCTGCAGGACAGAGTGACATTACACAGACTGCTGAACGCCACAGGGCAGAGTGACATTACAGAGACTGGTGCACGCTGCAGGACACAGTGAAATTACACAGACTGCTGAACGCCACAGGGCAGAGTGACATTACAGACTGCTTGTCTAAGCTACAGGACTGTTTTGCTAGCACAGACTGGAATATGTTCCGGGATTCATCCAATGGCATTGAGGAGTTTACCACTGTCATTGGCTTAATAATAAGTGCATTGACGACGTCGTCCCCACAGTGACCGTACGTACAAATCCCAACCAGAAGCCATGGATTACAGACAACATCCGCACTGAGCTAAAAGTTAGAGCTGCCGCTTTCATGGAGCGGGACATTAATCCGGATGCTTATAAGAAATCTCTCTACGCCCTCCGACACACTATCAAACAGAAAAAGTGCCAGTACAGGCCCAAGATCGAATCCTACTACAGATCCACAGATGACGAAATCTCTAATCACTGCCCTTCCCCATCTGGACAAAAATAACACCCACGTCAGAATGCTGATCTAGAGCATCCCAAACACCATAGTGCCCTCCAAGCTCAACACCAAGCTAAGGACCCTGGGACCGAAAACACCTCTCTCTGCAACCTCTCCCTCAACATCATCAAGACAAAGGAGCTGATCGTGGACTACAGGAAACGGAGGGCCGAGCACGCCCCCATTCACCTCGACAGAGCTGTAGTGGAGCAGGTCGAGAGATTTAAGTTCTTCGGTGTCCACATCACTAATGAATTATCATCATCCACACACACCAACAGTCATGAAGAGGACACAACAATGCTTCTTCTCCATCAGTAGGATGAAAAGATTCAACATGGGCCCTCAGATCCTCAAAAGGTTACACAGCTGCACCTTGACTGGCTGCATGACCCCTTTGATTTAGATTTGGGAACTCTCTTATTGGTCTATTAACTACACTGAACAACAATATAAACACAATGTCACGCCCTGACCTGTATGAGCCTGTTTATGTCTCATTTTGGTTTGGTCAGGGTGTGAGTTGGGGTGGGCATTCTAGGTTCTTTTGTATTTCTATGTTTTGGCTGAGTATGGCTCTCAATCAGGGACAGCTGTCTATCGTTGTCTCTGATTGGGAACCATACTTAAGCAGCCCTTTTTCCCTCCAGTGTTTGTGGGAAGTTGACTCTGTTTGGGTCTATGTTGATGCTACACCAGTTGATCGGCGGTCGTTGTTTTGGGTGAGTTTAAGAAATAAACATGTTTTTCTCAACCCGGCACGCTGCGCCTTGGTCGATTTAATGAAGAGTGTGACACACAACATGTAAAGTGTTGGTCCCATGTTTCATGAGCTGAAATAAATGTTCCCAGAAATGTTCCATATGCACAAAAAGCTTATTTCTCTAACATTTTGCACGCACATTTGTTAAATTCCTGTTAGTGAGCATTTCTCATTTGCTAAGATAATCCATCCGCCTGACAGGAGTGGCATATCAAGAAGCTGATTAAACATAATGATCATTGCACAGGTGCACCTTGTGCTGGGGACAATAAAAGGCCAGTCTAAAATGTGCACAGATGTCTCAAGTTTTGAGGGAGTGTGCAATTGACATGCTGACTGCAGGAATGTCCGCCAGAGAATTTAATGTTCATTTCTCTACCATAAGTTACCTCCAACGTCGTTTTAGAGAATTTGGAAGTATGTCCAAACAGGCCTCACAACCGCAGGCGCAGATCACGTGGACCCACACCAGCCCAGGACATCTACATCCAGCTTCTTCACCTGCAGGATCATTTGAGTCCAGCCACCCGGACAGCTGATGAAACTGTGGGTTTGCACAACTGAAGAATTTCTGCTCAAACTGTCTCAGGGAAGCTCATCTGCGTGCCTGTTGTCCTCACCAGGGTCTTGATCTGACTGCAGTTTGGCGTCGTAACAGACTTCAGTGGGCAAATGCTCACCATCGATGGCCACTGGCATGCTGAAGAAGTGTGCTCTTCACAGATGAATCCCAGGATTCAACTTTACGGGCAGATGGCAGACTTTAAAAAATAATAATAATTAAGTCAGTTAAGAACAAATTCTTATTTACAATGACGGCCAAACCCGGACGACACTGGGCTAATTGTGCGCCGCCCTATGGGACTCCCAATCACGGCCGGATGTGATACAGACAGCGTGTATGGCGTCATGTGGGTGAGCGGTTTGCTGATGTCAACGTTGTGAACAGTGTCCCATGGTGGCGATGGGGTTATGGTACGGGCAGGCATAAGCTACGGACAACACACACAATAGCATTTTATCGATGGCAATTTGAATGCACAGCGATACCGTGACAAGATCCTGAGGCCCATTGTCGTGCCATTCATCTGCTGCCATCACCTCATGTTTCAGCATGATAATTGCCTCCCCCATGTCGCAAGGATCTGCCCACCATTCCTGGAAGCTGAACATTTCCCAGTTCTTTCATGATTTTAGGGGCAAGGCCATTTGGCCTTCTAGAGGTGCCCAATCGGCTAGAGCACCGAGGCCATCTGCCAGGGCACCGAGGCCATCTGCTAGGGCACCAAGGCCAATAACCAAAATAGCAAATTAAATTGATTTGAAAACCTGAAAACCTCTAGCTATTCTGATATGGAAAAACATAAGTGTATGTAAATGTACATAAATATTTAACCTACATGCCAAAGTGTAAGTGATAGCCTATGCGTATTGGCTACAGTCTGTCATGTCCAGACCGATGCTGACAGGAGGGAGGTACCTACAAATGTTGCAAAAATTTAATGAGACCTTTATTGATATGTATTATAAGCTAAACACCAGTCATGTTTACCAAAAATAATGTTGGTTGGATAATTAATATTAATGTCTGAAGGCTTGATTCTGTCATACTCCAGTCACTTTCCTTTCAGATAGGAGAGAAAGGCCCGTACCTGTTGTGCATCACAACATCACCCACCTTGCAATCTGAACGGAGGCAGTCAACATTTTGAAACTATTTAACCATAAAGGTAATTGAATTGTTTATCATTTTATGAGTCAAATCTTACCGTGTTCTGACCGTAGGAACATTAAGGGGATTATTTTATCAACATTTCCTCAACTGCCATTAAAACCAGTATTTCTCTCATGTTCTCAACTTTCTTTCATTATCCAGAAATAAATGACACAATCCTAGTCCTATTAATAACCTATGTGTTGTGCTTTGGAGAACGTTTTTTTCCTGCTAATTGCATTTTGGAACATTCACGCTTATAGCCTACTGCCGTGTGGGCATTGCTGCGCTTATAATTTGAAGAAATAGCATAATAGTTTATCAACATTTTAAACACTCTGATCTTTTGCATCAGCTTTATTGCTTTTAAAATGTTTTTCAAAATGTCTTATTGTTTTTTAAATGTTTTTGGATTATTGTTTTTGTAGTTGTATTAATTTGGGATCTATTGTCCCAGAGTCTGTTTTTACTTTCTTGCACAGAACAACAAGAAGGACTCCTCAGTTGCATCCATGATGTGTCTGCAGCCCAGACAGGGACGTTGGACCATCGAAGAGGCGCAAATATGATGAGAACTACATTGATTTGGGGTTCACTTATATTGGGAGTAGTGCCTTTCCTCAGCCACAGTGTGTTATATGTGCAAAAGTACTATCTCACAACTCGATGAAACCTTCACTCTTGCACAGACATTTAGAAACAAAACATGCCAATTTGAGAAATAAGCCAATGGAGTTTTTTGGGCGAGAATTAAGACAACTTTCGAGTAGTAAGACGTATAAAAGCAACAGATACCATTAATAAGAAGAGGCTAGAGGAGTCTTATATGGTGAGCTACCGAGTGGCTAGGACAGGCAAGCCCCATACTATTGTGGAGGACTTAATTATTCCTGCTGCCGCAAATATGGCTGAAACAATGCTGGGGGAAAAGGCCAAAAAAACTATACACACAATGCCTTCATCAAACAACACTGCTTCACGACGCATCAGTGACATGGCAGGAGATGTTTTGAAACAATTACTGCTTCGCATACAAGCCAGTGAATTCTGTGCGTTACAGCTGGATGAGTCAACAGACATCCTCTTCTGCAAACCACTGGAAACCAGGACAACAGGAAGGGATATTTTTAAAGTACTGGACAGCTTTGTGACATCAAATGGACTTTGGTGTTCAAGATGTGTTGGTATCTGTACTGATGGCGCAAAAGCCATAACAGGGAGACATAGTGGAGTGATAACACGCGTGCAAGCAGTTGCTCCCGACGCCACTTGGGTACACTGCAGCATCCACCAAGAGGCTCTTGCTGCCAAGGGAATGCCTGACAGCTTGAAAGACGTTTTGGACACTACAGTGAAAATGGTTAACTTTGTTAATGCAAGGTCCCTGAACTCTCGTGTATTTTCTGCACTATGCAATGATATGGGCAGCGACCATGTAACGCTTTTACAACTTACAGAAGTGTGCTGGTTAGGGGCAAAGTATTGACATGCTTTTTTTGATTGAGAGATGAGCTTAAAGTTTTCTTTTGCTGAACATAATTTTCACTTGTCTGACCGATTGCATGATGACGAGTTTTTCACACGACTGGCCTATCTGGGTGATGTTTTTTCTCACCTGAATGATCTGAATCTAGGATTACAGGGACTCTCCGCAACTATTTTCAATGTGTGGGACAAAATTGAGGCTATGATTAAGAAGTTGGAGCTCTTCTCTGTCTGCGTTAACAAGGACAACACACAGGTCTTTCCATCATTGTATGATTTTTTTGTGTGGAAATGAACTCAAGCTTACAGACAATGTCAAATGTGATATAGCGAAGCACCTGAGTGAGCTGGGTGTGCAATTACGCAAGTACTTTCCCAAAACAGACGAAACAAACAACTGGATTCATTATCCCTTTCATGCCCTGCCTCCAGTCCACTTAATGATATCTAAACAAGAGAGCCTCATTGAAATTGCAACAAAATTGAAAATTTTATTTCATCAGAAGCCACTGACATATTTCTGGAGACTGCTATGCTCAGAGTTTCTTGCCTTGGCAAATCGCGCTGTTAAGACACTGATGCCCTTTGCAGCCACGTACCTATGTGAGAGTGGATTCTCGGCCCTTACTAGCATGAAAACTAAATACAGGAACAGACTGTGTGTGGAAAATGATTTAAGACTGAGACTCTCTCCAATACAACCCAACATTGCAGAGTTATGTGCATCCTTTCAAGCACACCCTTCTCATTACCTGTGGTGAGTTATTCACAATTTTTTATGAACAAATAAGGTTTTATATGTAAGATGGCTAAATAAAGAGCAAAATTATGGATTATTATATTATTATTTGTGCCCTGGTTCTATAAGTGCTCTTTGTCACTTCCCACGAGCTGGGTTGTGACAAAAACTCACACACATTATAAATGTATCGTATAGTGTGTGTGTGTGGCAGGCTTACAATGATGGCAAAAAAACAATGTTTGAGAGGGCGCTGACCCTGGTGCTAGAAGGGGGAACGCAGCTGGAGGTTGAATGTTTGATGGGGTACGGGACTATAAAAAGTTTGGGAACCACTGCTCTGGATCGATGTATATGACAGCGTGTTCCAGTTCCCGCCAATATTCAGCAACTTCGCACAGCCATTGAAGAGGAGTGGGACAACATTCTACAGGCCACAGGCCACAAACAGCCTGATATCAACTCTATGTGAAGGAGATGTGTCGTGCTGCATGAGGCAAATGGTGGTCACACCAGATACTGACTGGTTTTCTGATACACGCCCCTACTTTTTTTAAGGCATCTGTGACCACCAACAGATGAATATCTGTATTCCCAGTCATGTGAAATCCATAGATTAGGGCCTAATGAATTTGTTTCAGTTTACTGTTTTCCTTATATGAACTCTAACTCAGTACAAAATGTAATAAAATGTAATATTGTTGCGTGTTGCAATCCGCTCCTGCATTTTGTTCAGTGTAATTTATCACCTGTGATGTCATCAGGCAGGCCAAAACTCCATCCCACCAAAACAGGTTGAAATTTCAGGTGGTCTTTTCAAACAGCTCTTACACTAAAAATGCATTGTCATCATTTTCACAATTTCACAGTATTATTTCAACCTCATGTGGAAATATATATAGAACACAGGAAAATCTAGTTTTTGACTGCACTGGACTTTCAAAAATGTACAGCTCACTGTGGCAGGTAGCCTGGTGGGTAGGAGCATTGGGCCAGTAACCGAAAGGTTCCTGGATCAAATCCCCGAGCTGACAAGGTAAATATCTGTCGTTCTGCCCCTGAGCAAGGCAGTTAACCCACTGTTCCCCGGGCGCCGAAGACATGGATGTTGATTTATGCAGCCCTCCGCACTTCTCTGATTAAGAGGGGTTGGGTTAAATGCGGAAGATACGTTTCAGTTGAATGCATTCAGTTGTACAACTGACTACGTGACCCCCTTTTCCTGTAGTCTATAAATGTATTATTTGTGTCTTTAATTCGAGCAGAATGTTTCTTTCAAATCTTTCTCTCTTCTGGCTTGTCTCTCTGTCTGTCTGTCTGTCTGTCTCTCGCTCGCTTCATGTTTTTCTCTCTCGCCTCTTGCCTCTCTCTTCCTCTCTCTCTCTGTCTGTTTGTCCATCTGTCTGTTCGCTTCTTGTCTTTCTCTCTCGCAACTTGCCTCTCTTTCGCTCACTCTCTCTGTCTCTACGTTTTTTTTCCTCATATCTTCCTCTCTCCACTCTCTCTTGCTACGCATCTTTAACACTTCTCAGGTCGGCTTAATGTTGAGTTTTGGCGAAAGGAAATGCTCTCACTTTGAATTCTTTGAAGAGAGTAAAAGTAGTCCTGTTAGGTTTGTTTGGAAGATGTTAAATGGTGGCTCCTACTTTCTAATTTATCACAGCAGGAAAGCTGGCTTTATGATTGGATTTTCAATAATAACATGCAGGTATATTTCACTCAAAACGGACTGGCCACAGGTCAATTGGTGCAAATGTGTAGAAAATTATGATATTTGGCTAATAATGCCATGTGGAAAAGAAATGGGCTGGTGTCAGGGCCTTGAAAATAATTTGGCCGGTGTTCTAAAAATGCCCAATAAGATGTCTGTCCCAATCCGCTCCTGCATTCCCTATGGCTTTGAGGTGTAGTACTTTACAGTAGAGAAAAACAAATAAAAGCCCAGCTTTATGACCTGTGAAATTAAACTTCGCTTATAGACATATATTTAGTCTCACATTTGCTTTGCTGCAATGACAACCCCCCTTAGCTGAAATATGTAATTCCATTTCTTAATTGGACACATATTATTATATACTGTATATTGCTCACCCGTCAAAAAAAAGCAAATAGCGAGTTGTTAATTTAATTGGGGTATGGTTGTGTGAGTAATACTGTATAAGTACAGGAGGGCCAGTGAGCTGAGAGAGGAGAGGGGAAGGAAATGTTTGTTGCTGCTGAGTGTCATGGCGAAGGTTCTGGGTACTGCCTGATACTGCCTCGCTCTCTCTCTCTCTATCGCTCTCTCTCACTCTCTCTAAATCAGTCACTTCCCCAGAGCAGTAACTCTCAGCGCTCTGCAGAGCTATACCACGGCACTACCAGTGACTAAGAATTCTGCTCCTCTCACATCTGGACCGTGAGTAATTCTTGAAACTGAGTTTGTGCTCTCCTCCTCTGTTTTATCTTTGTAATGGCCTAGCTCCACACTTTTTCACAGTTTTAGGAAACTTTGAATCAACAACCTTGTGCCACAGCTAATGCCTTCCCCGTCCCCCATTCCACATCCCATGGAATTGGCATTACTGTGAGAGTGTCTGCATCTCAGAGACTGATTATTTGCTGTCAAATGTCAAACGAAATAAAATATTAGGAAATACTCCCTGGGTACACACACTCTCTCTCTGTGTCTCTGTCTCCCTCTGTCTCTTTCTCTCTCTCATTGTATCTCTGTGTGTGTGTGTGTGTGTGTGTGTGTGTGTGTGTGCACAAGATGAACAGGCTGGGAGCTCTGATCCAAAGTGTAACTCCTAAGACAACATCTTGTTAAGCCCTTATACCCAATAACTTAAAAGTAAAGGAGAACCTCTACAGTGATAGCACATCTAGATTCTACATTGTTGCGTCTGAAGCCCTTTGAAGTTGACCAGGTGTTACATGCATAATTTATCCTCTTTTACAGCCTCTCTCCAAGGACTATATTATCTTTGGCAGAAGTTTTACTTTTTGATTTTGTCCCCTGGGCAGCTGTGGTGGGAAAGGAATAGTTTCTCAGAGATTAACCATGTAGACTAAGGCATACTCAATTATCCTTATAGCTTATTTTGTCTAAACCCCTTCTCTTAAGATCAAAGTGTGTTTGTTGTCTAATATTCTTTCTCTTTTTACTCTACCATGCCCTGGGCTTCAAACCTGTACTTACTGTATACTGAAAAAATATATAAAAGCAACTTCAACGATTTTACTGAGCTACAGTTCACATAAGGAAATCAGTCAATTTAAATAAATGAATTAGGCCCTAATCTATGGCAGGGGCACAGTCATGTCTAACATTCAATATGTAGCTCTAGAACACAGGAGATTGGTGGCACCTTAATTGGGGAGGACAGGCTCATAATAATGGCTGGAACAGAATTGGTGGATTGGTATCAAATACATTGATGCCATTCCATGCGCTCCTTTCCAGCCATTATTATGAGCCGTCCTCCCCTCAGCAGCCTCCACTGCTCTTTCATCTGTTACTGTGCTCTATGGAGAAGCTCTAGTTTAACAGATATCAGCTCTGTAAATGCTTGTCAGACTGAGATACAAGTCCTCAGTGCTGAACATGATGAGATATAGATGACATTGACCTATCACACACAGTACAACAGGACTGTGTAATTAACGCCATCGCACTTGACACGTCTTTAGTTCAGACATTCGATCAGCATTACACACACATTATTGCATAGCATATTGCAAAAAAAAATCACCTAATGACAACGTTTACGATCCAATCTGACAAGCGTGTCACAATAACACTCTTCCCCTCTGCATCATTCTGTTCGTTTGATGACTTCCAGCACCATTGTTATTAATAGTTTACCCAGCTCATCTAAACATCCCCATTAACCAAGCCTCTCCTCTGCCTCAGTCTGTCTGCCCTGTGATGTCTGAAATGTGTTGTCCTTCACGGCTAATTCAGATCCCTTTGATTGCTACCATTAGTACCTCATTATCCCTGTTCTGTCTGTCTCCTCCCATCCAGCCCTGAGTACACTGTCTGTCTTAGCCTCCCACCACACCTCTGTGTGTGTGTGTGTGTGTGTGTGTGTGTGTTTAGCCCCGAGGCTCACTCCCCTCATTGGAAACATTAAATGCTACAGCCATGGAGACCAGCCACTACTGAGACATTCAGCCATTCACCCCCATCTATCTACATGGTGCCATCACTGGGACCAGGCGCTCTTCTCTGTGTATTGGAGCCGGAGAAAAGATGCCAAATGGGCATCATTGCTCCAAATGGCCTGGGTGAAAAACACTTGGTGCAGTTAACGGTATTATGGCAGGTTTTGGCTGATTGGAGCCACATGATGGGGAGGTTGTGTGTGGCGTGTGTGCACGCTTCAGTGCGTGTGTGTGTGTTTTTCTATGTCTCTGTGTTTGCAGGGAATGGAAGTGATTTTTAAGTACTTTTAGATGGAAGCCACATTGAGATGAGATCAGAGTTAAAGGCTGAGATGGGAGTGTTCACTCTTTACTATTGATTTGTCTGAGTCTTCAAAATAGCAATTATTTGTTTGTATCGGACGACTCTGTTTTAAGCGTACCATCAGACAGACGTGACCTTGTTCTGGGGGGTATTCATTTAGATGGTATGGATATATAAAGCATGCTTCACTCTCAAGTTGAACTTGTTGACTGATGCCAAGGTGACGGCTGCTAAGGGAGCAGCTGCAGACCACTGGTCCACACCTGCTCTGTCTGTCGGGTGAGTAGTATTGGTTGGTACTGAATGTGCCTTTTTAGGTTCCTCTCCATGTGAAGGGTATTGTACTGGCCTGTGTGGTACAGTCTTTCATATGTGCAGTAGTTTGTTGCATTGTATTGCTTAGTTTATGATTTGTGTCAACTTAAGCCAGAGATAAACTTCCTGCACTTTGAGAGCAAGCATCCCAAGTCTCCAATGGTCCCAGTACTGGTTGATGTCCCAGTACTGGTTGATGTTTTTTGGACTTGAGCTGTGTCTACAGGTGAGCTGTGTTTATTGAAAATGTATATAGGGTTAGCTGACAACATCAAGAAAACGTTGTGTGTGCTTCAAAGGGAGAGAAGGCCGTGCAATGTTATGGTTCTAGATGGCCAGATAGCTATCGGAAAATTCTACAAGTCCAGAGAAATACACCAACTAATGCATGTAGGGCAGAATTGGCCGCTTTCCAGTAGTAATGAAAATACAGAAAAGATCATTAAAATTTTGGCGACGTCCAAATTCAAGTCTGGCATTTAAAGCACTTCAAACCCAAGAGCTGTGCCCAGAAACGAGCTGGTGTTGGACCTAACCAACCAAGCTGACACCAGCACTGTTTCAAAAGAAAGAATTCCAATAAACAAAATCATGAACCAATCAAAAGACTCATATTTACAACATTGGAAAAACGAAACAAAATCCCAAAGCCGACTAAATTGCTATCTGACCCTAAACAGAGAATATGAATTGGCTGATTATCTCTACTCTGTCAGAGATACGAAGCAGAGAAAGATCCTTACCAAGTACAGGCTGAATGACCACCAATTGGCAATAGAAACCGGCAGACATAAAAAGACATGGCTACCCAAAGAGGAGCGTGTATGTGGTCACTGCACGACAGGGGAGGTAGAAACAGAGATGCACTTTCTCCTTTACTGTGATAAATATTCCTCACCAATAGATAGATTATTCACAGAAATGACTACATTTCTTCAAAATTTTAACTTACTAAACCCAGAGGAAAAACAAAAAATACTCATGGGCGAAGGAGCAATGGCTCCTCTTGCAGCCAAATATGTATTTGCCTGCCATAGCCTGAGGGACACTGAATAGTAACATCTGCATAGTAAGCAGTAACTTACTTATAATTGCTGTTATTGTTATTACTATTATTGTTACTACTATTATTATTGTTCTTTATAATTCCATATAGTAGTGGTATGGGTGGTAATGGTAATGATAGCAGTTTAATGATGATGGTGATAGCAGTAGTAGTGATGATGATGGTAGTAGTGGTATGGGTGGTAATGGTAATGATAGCAGTTTAATGATGATGGTGATAGCAGTAGTAGTGATGATGATGNGGTACCTGCTAGGGACATTCTGGATCACTCCCTGATCGATGATTACAATCGACAGGTAAATTCACCTGGGAACGCCGAGAGGCGTTCCTAGGGGGGGGGGTATTGTCACGGTTCATGAATCCACTGCCTCTCTCTTTCTCTCTTTCTCTCTCTCTCTCT
Source organism: Hucho hucho (assembly GCA_003317085.1). Classification (NCBI taxonomy): domain Eukaryota; kingdom Metazoa; phylum Chordata; class Actinopteri; order Salmoniformes; family Salmonidae; genus Hucho; species Hucho hucho. The sequence continues at coordinate 11,949 of QNTS01015733.1, forward strand.
CTCCCCCCTCTGGCATGTTTGAGTGGGCGTGGTTCCCAATCTCGGCCTGATTGTCTGCGCCAGCTGTAACCACTTACCTTCCCTTTATATGTTCAGTGACTGGTGTTTCATGTTGTCAGATCGTTGTTACTTCCCTGATGTTGTGTCGGGTTCCCTGCTCATCTCTCGCCCTCCTTGTGTGGATTATCTGCTGTGCTCCTTCCTCCCCACCCGGACACGCTTCCCTGGACTTCTCAGCACGCCGTTCTTCACTCTGTCATCGGATGGTCCGCCCCAGCCCCTGCGTCGGGTTCTGTTTGAGTATAGTCTGTCTGTCCTGCCGCTCCTGTGAACTGTACTCATTAAAACATCGTTGCTTGCATCTTGCATCCGCCTCTGTCTTGTCACAGTACGATCTTTGTCCCCATGTGCAGTTGCAAACCGCAGTGGCTTCTTCCTTGCTGAACGGCCTTTCAGGTTATGTCGATATAGGACTCGTTTTACTGTGGATATAGAAACTTTTACCGTACCTGTTTCCTCCAGCATCTTCACAAGGTCCTTTGCTGTTGTTCTGGGATTTATTTGCACTTTTCGCACCAAAGTACATTCATCTCTAGGAGACAGAACGCGTCTCCTTCCTGAGCTGTATGACAGTTGCGTGGTCCCATGGTGTTTATACTTGCGTACTATTGTTTGCACAAATTTGTGTAGTGGTTGAAAAACGAGTTTTAATGACTCCAACCTAAGTGTATGTAAACTTCCGACTTCAACTGTAGATCCCCTGAACGCAGCTCACTCTCCAGATCCCAATCATCTGAATTCTGATCACCTGTTCACACACCTGTATGTCATTTACACACACTATTTAGTTCAGTTCTTTGCACCCTATCATTGTGAGATATTATTTGTTTCGATACACATTCTATTCGGACCATTTCCATGTTAGTCCTCCTGTATATTGTAGTTTTTGGCCATCCTCACTTTTGCCTATCAGATTTCCTGTCATCAACCTCTTGCCTGATCTCCCAGACTACGGTATTAGCCTTTTTCTCTGCCTGTACTGTTACCTTTTTGGATTCCCTGTGAATGACCTTCTGCCTGGCCCTGGACCAAGCTACCTGCCTCCTCCTGTGGTCCTTTACTGAATTAACACTTGCTGCGCCCTGCGCTTGAAACCAGCGCTCTGTCTCCCATCATACTCATTACAACATGATTTGACTGTCTTGGTAACTGGCCCCATATCCTGTCCTCCCCGATAGTCATTACACTGCACTTCTCCACCTCACCTCACCCACTCCCCTCCCCCTCCAACCTTGTCTTCTGATCATCTGTCTGTCCCTCAAGCCATTCTATTCCATTCCATGATAGATACTACCCATCTTCCCTTCTCCTCTATGTACCAGCACTCTAATTGCAGTAATTTGGGCTTATTCAAGGATGAGATACAGTACACTGCCATAAACTTGTCAGCACATATTGCAATGTTGCAAGGCGCTCAATTTCGTATGGCCATTTCATCAAAGCAATCTAGAGGAAAAAGAAAAGCACACCTATTTAGGCGAGGTGCTGGCTGGCAGAGTGGAAAACTTGAAAATAAAGGAGAGCCGCACACTCTAGGAGCTCAGATGCAAAAATGTAATGTCCAATGTTTCGACAGGCAAGCTGTCTTCATCAGGGTATAATCACAAACACTGCGAGGTGACTCGTTTACATAGTGTCAAAAGACACACACACACACACACACACACAGATGTGCTTTTTGGAAGCAAACCACTCGATCCCGTCTCTGCGTTATATTGGCATCGAACATGTCACCCTCCCTAGGAGAGGGAGTGACCTCGATAATTTATTGTTAAAACGAGAGGCTGCCTGGATCTTTAATTTAAAGACCTTTGCTCCCTTCGGTCTCAACGTAGACTTTGATCTGAAGCCATTCTTGTGATTGTTGTGACTGCCATTGTAATTGTTTGCAGGCTTATGTAGCCCAAGTTGAATCTATAATCGTATACTATTAATTTTTGTTTTTTTGTATGTTGTTCTTTGTATGCCATTTTAATATTTGAGAAGTAACCAATGATATTAGGCCACACTTTGCCATGATTGCATTTCATCAAAGCAGCCAGCAAGGGTCTTACATTAATGTACATTGGCTTTGACATTGCTTTTTGAGGAAACAGCTTTTTGTCACTGTGGAAGAAAAAATACCCAGTTTGATCTTGACCACATCGGAGAGAGCAGACCAGATATATTACCCATGGGCAATTTCACCGTAATGGAATTAAACTTTTATTTCACTTTAAAATGTATGCCAAACAAAAACCATTGATTTCAACGTTTAATAAGCCAGACAACTCTATGCACAAGGGCTACTTTTACCAAATTCTACTGAAAAATGTACAATAACGAATTTAGTGTAAGAACTGTGCTGATGCAAACTTTGGTAACAGAATTACGGTAAAATCTCCCTCAGGTTTTTATGCTACCACGTTTCCCACCTGGGGTGTCGGGTATGACATGGCACCTTGAGTTTGAAAATATCTCTTTCGGTTATTGAATTTAAAGTAAGCGAATGGATTAGATTAGATCACGGGTCCCTGATCTGTACTACACAGAAATGCATAATTATGGATATGAATGTTATTCTGCTTCACAAGTTTGGACATCACAGCAGAGTACAGTAGAATTTAGCACAGTAGAGTAGGACAGTAGAGTATAGGTCAGTACAGTACAATATACTGTAATCTACTGTACTTTACTGTACTGTACTGTATTGTACTATACTATACTATACTGTGCTGTACTGTGCTATCCAAACTTTTGAAACATACGTCTGTGATAGGGGAGGGGGGGGCAGACACAGCAGGGGTTCAAACTGTAGAACCCAGTTCCTACATTTGAATAAAAAAAATTGATTGGAGAATATAACACATTAGATCTGGTAAAAAATAATACAAAGAAAAAAGAGAAAAGCCATAATGTACTATTCCAGCCCAGGTGCAATTTAGATTTTGACCACTAGATGGCAGCAGTGTATGTGCAAAGTTTTAGACTGATCCAATGAACCATTGCATATCTGTTCAAAATGATGTATCAAGACTGCCCAAATGTGCCTAATTGGTTTATTAATACATTTTCAAGTTCATAATTGTGCACTCTTCAAACAATAGCATGGTATTCTTTCACGGTAATAGCTACTGTAAATTGGACAGTGCAGTTAGATTAACAAGAATTGAAGCTTTCTGCCCATATCAGATATGTCTATGTCCTGGGAATTAATTTTTGTTTCTTACAATCTCATGCTAATCACATTAGCCTACGTTAGCTCAACCGTCCCGCGGGGGGGACACTGATCTCGTAGATGTTAAACTTACAGAAGGTAAACAATTTATCCCAAACTAAATATAAGTGTTGGCAGGGGACTTTTCGTCAACATTATTGGGTTTTGATGTATTTCTGATACCTTTTAAAACTTTTTCTGGTATATGTTTTCTAAGACAATGTTTCCATCTGTTTATCCAGAAATCAAAATCTTTACTTATGCCCCAAAACATTGTGGGAAAATGGTTGAAAAATCTATGCCTTACTTTCCCAAAAATATATAGACTCTTAGCTTCATTTGACACCCAATTTCATAATCCTATGAACTTCACATATTGGTGCTCATGGGTCCTGTTAGATGGAAATGCCCCCATGCACTGTAAGAGATCCCTTTGAAAAAGGAATCTGATTTCCTTCTCCATGGCTGAAAAAGGCCCATTCAGTAGTAATCCCCCTCGGGAGGTACTGTAGCTCAAAGTCCTGTTTAACTGTCCACTGAGGCTCCTGCCCTCCCTGATTTTCACTGCTGGAGTGTGTGAGTGTGTGCATGTGGTGGTGGTGGTGGTAGTAGTAGCCAGGTCCATGCCTGGACACTGAGAATACATTAAGAAGCCGCTCAATCATACTGTACGCTGAGGCTTTATCAAAGGTATCCTGCTGGACAGGGCAGAATCAATTTAGAACCATGCAGCTGGAATTATATCTCTGAGTGAGAGATAGCGGGATGAAGGGAGAGAGTGAGAGGGGTGAAGAGAGAGGGCGATAAAGAGCGAGCGATAGGGAACCTTTCAGTGTATCCTGTCAGATGATGTCTGGGGTTGCGGTTCTTCTTTTTGGGCCGTGGAAATTGGGAGGTCCCAGTTGATTTTATCAGGCCAGTGTCTCTATGATGGATCCTTGCCCCAGGTCGCCCCCGCTACGCAACACAAAACGCCATTCTCCATCTTGTCGGGAGTTGAAAGGGAATCCAGTTTGAGGCACTGTGGTACACACACACACACACACACTGACAAACTAGCACACAAACCATTGCATATAGATGGCTGTGTATATTCATATGAGGCACCAAATGTAATTCTGATTAAATCACTACAGCTGAATGCTGACTATCCTTATTGTTATTGGTCTGAATGCTGTCTTCTGTTATTGCTATTGGTTGAGGAGGAGAGGAAGTGGCTGTAGTGCCTGTTTGTTTGGATGAGTGGACATTAAAGATGGGAGGCATGGTGCTAAATGACATCTCCACAGTCTTCCCATGATTCCAGCACCCTAAGTGGGATACAACTCACTCTCCAACGCCCGTCCAACCAACCATCTCCCCAGGCCCTGGATACCTAGGAGGGGGACAATAGTGAGAGGGGAGTGGTAGAAGGGCTAAGGGGTTTGTGTGACACCTCGGTTGGTGCATTAGCCACACGTGTTCCCTCCCAACCAGCTGTGCTTATTGCTGCTAAATAAATTGTTGTTTTCATCGCTGGCATGAACTGGAGGAGTGCATTTTAAACTGACTTGGTATGTTTCCCATTCCAGAGACAGATGAAGCAGCTCTGTTTCCGTGACTGTGTGTGTGGGTGTGCTGGCAGCGAGTACAGCATGATTGAGTTATTTAAGATCTCATTCCGAGCAACATTTCCATGTGTACTCTCCCTCTCCATTGATGCGCTGGTGGGATGGGAGAGTCACCAGCATCTCCTCCCCTCCTCCACTCTGCTCCCACATTGATAGTAATAAGAGATGACACGCTGGGAATCAAGGTCTCGACTCGGCATTCAAATGAACAGACACACAAGCTCCTAGTACACATTCCGGGCCAAATGAGGTGCAGGTTCAGGACTGATCATTTATCTCCCTGTGATTAAGACTGAGCAATTTCACTTAGAGATGGACTGGAAGTGTGTGTATGCGTGCTTGCGTGTGTGCAGCGTTACAGGAGCCAAAACCCCTTCCTCTTCATCCTGGTGATAACATTAAGGGAAACATTCTTCTCCAACTGCAGAAACCAAGACTATAATCTTAGGCGAACACTGTGAAGGCCGCAGGGCCATATCCGCGGGAAGTAGGGGTGCTGAGGGTGCTGCAGCACCCACTGAATAAAACAGAATATTTTTTAAATACATTTCACAAAAGTCGTGTATTACTAGTATTAGAGGACTGAAATAGACTGTCCAAAAAAAACAATTCAGCATCTCCGCTTTAGCCAAAAAGGTAGTTGTATAATTAAGAACAACATCTTGCAGGACTTAATAGTTGGAATTGTAAGAGTTGTTGCCCTGTCCCTATCTCTGCAATTGTCATTCTAATGGGATCCAGAAAGAACAAAACCCTGTCCTCAAACATTTAGGTTTGTTATGAGCAAAGACACAAAACATTCACATCAAATTAAATATTTTTCTTGATCAATTAACATGGAAAACAACAAATTTTTATGCAGTATTAATTTACCATACTTACAAACCACTTTATGTAAGTGTACATTAATGTATTGTACATAGGCTGGTCGTCTATGTTTGTACCTGTAGACTTTACATCACCATGAAGAAAAACTATGCACAATCCAGTAATGAAGTGCATTGAGACATCAAGTGGTTTGTGATGATCAGTTGGTAGAGCATGGTGCTTGCAATGCCAGGGTTAGGGCTTTGATTCCCACGGGGGACCAGTACAAAAAAGTATGAAAATGGATGGACTCACTACTGTACGTTGTTCTGGATAAGAGTGTCTATTAAAATGGAAAAGGAATGAATAGACAGTTTTCAGTTTTCACATAAAATAAGTTGCATTTGCAAAGTATTTCAAGAAACTGGAAAACATATAGTAAGCAAGTGTTTTTATATTCCACAAGTATTATCAGATGAACTGTTTTGTACAGATAATTATCAGACTCAAGTTACAAATGCTGGTAAACACTGAAATACATTTAGTAAAAAACAAATCACAAAAGTAGTGCACTGGGCCTTTCCTAGTCCTGTATTAGCAGACCGATATACAGTAGACGTCTTCAACGCGGGCAAATTGTTTTATTCTGCACCCCCCAAACGACTTCCTGCGGCTATGCGCAGGGCAGAGCGACATTAAGCAGACTGCTGAATGCCACAGGGCAGAGTGACATTACA
>QNTS01015750.1:8528-18694 GCA_003317085.1 Hucho hucho
TGACCAAATACTTATTTTCCACCATAATTTGCTAATAAATTCATAAAAAATCCTACAATGTGATTTTCTGGATTTTTTTTCCTCATTTTGTCTGTCATAGTTGAAGTGTACCTATGATGAAAATTACAGGCCTCTCTCATCTTTTTAAGTGAGAGAACTTGCACAATTGGTGGCTGACTAAATACTTTTTTGCCCCACTGTATAGCCCACATCCAGCAGTTAGCTAGCCTTGTTAGCATGTATGCTAGTGTTTGATTTGATAGTGTCCGTAAAAAGTTGAAATAACGATGTTGTAACGTCTCTCCTTTAGGATCGGAAGCAGCCTGACATCTGTGACATGTACTTCCATGACGTTCCCTTCGTCGCTAACTTTGCATCGGATATTACCGAACTACAGACCATGACAGCCATACCTGGCGTTGATGGATTTACCATGAAAGTTGATGCCCTGTACAAGGTCAGCGAAGACAAAGACTTATCCACTTAACTGTAATGATTTATTAAATGATAATGTACTGCTATTATGAATGCATTATATATGAGTTCTAAATGTGTTATGAAGGCCTTAGGTACCCTTCAAAAAGGTCTTCAAGTTTGAGGGTAACTCTCAGAGATATATAATGATTGATCTGATTTAACTCCATGGTAACTCTCTCTTTTTGATTGACAGGTGGAGGCGGGGCATCAGTGGTACCTTCAGGTGATCTACGTGATTGGTCCAGAGTCCATATCCGGCCCCAGGATTCAGCGCTCTCTGACCTATCAGCTCACCCACAGCAGCGGCGGGGGACGGACTCGCCGGGACCTGGTCAATCAGCTGAGCCAAAGCATCGGCCGCAGCCGTGCTCGCCGGGACCTTGTTGACCACAGCGGAAGTCTCACTCTAGACCAGTCTCTGATATATGACAACGAGGGTGACCAGACGAAGAACGGAACCAACATGAAGACTCTCCGCCTCGAGGTCCCCGCTGCCTCAACCTTTAACCCCCAGATGGGCGGGTCGGTGGGCGGGGGCGTGGCCGCGCTAACCCTATTGGTCCTCGTCCTGCTGGCTTCATGTTTACTCTTCAGGAAGTGCCGACGATCGGCTGGGAAGAAGCCGTCCCAGATGTCGGAGGAGTACCCTCTGAACACCAAAGTAGAGGTGTGTTTGGAAAGGACCCTGGAGAAGAACTTCAGTTCCAAACACTGCACCGTCAGGAACATCAACATCAACCGGAACTACGACAACGTCAACTCCAAGGTCAACAGAGGCGCAAAGGTCAACGGAGGGGCGAAAGTCAAGCAGGTCAACCTGGAGGTCAAGCTCCACAACAACCTCCACAATGACGGCACCGAGGTCTGAGGATCCCCTCCACCTCCCACAATTGTTTACCCTGGCTAGATAATTTCCCAGGCGGGGTGCCAACGTTGTCAATTTAAACTAGTAGAAGTAACAGTTCTACTGAAGGGAAAACATCTACCGGAGTGGAGGAGTATTTTACGACATCTAAAAGAAATGTAATTTTCTAAAAAGTGTTTGTTTGTACTTATGGAATAAGATATTGTTTAATGTATTTTTATATGACCGTGATGAGAGATAAAAGTAAAAAGGGAAGCGTGTTTTTGACGGCCAGCTATGCAGCGTTTATTCAAATAATTTCAAAACTGGGCTACCTCAGGAATAGAGAAACGAGTGAAAAACTATCGAACTATGGCGTAGAACATGATTGATTGTGTCATGATTTGAATCTATTTGGGTCTCTTTCTTTTTTTTTTTTTTTCAACTTGTCATCGTTGTTGAACGACTAGAGAGTTTGGAATCAGTCAAGGGAAATCTGCTGCCTTGTCTTCGCTTTATGTTTCCATGACAACAACAACGCCAAAATGATCAACGTACGGTAGCTCAGGCACTTTGCTCCAGCTTGTCTTGAATCATTTGAATAGTTCAGTTATAGCTCGGCTGCATTATTTAATTGCAGTGCCACAATATGACAACTATGAAAGTATTAAACACAGTCATGACCACAATCCTAACTCCACTTTCGTTCATCATTCATTCATTTCAATGGAAGATTTTCACAAAAACTTTAGGATACAGGCCTATATCGTGTTATGGTCTTCTGCCCACAACTGAATGAGTAGTGTGTAAATTATATATTTTCAAGTGCAATTAATCCATGAACACACTCTCTCCTCAAACCAAATTCTCTGCATGTGGAACTACGATCCAGCCTAGTAATATGGTGTGTCTGAAATGACACCCTATCCCGTATACCAGTGTTTCCCACTCCAGTACCCCCAACAGCCCAACTCCAGTCCTCCAGTACCCCCAACAGCCCAACTATAGTCCTCCAGTACCCCCAACAGCCCAACTCCAGTCCTCCAGTACCCCCAACAGCCCAACTCCAGTCCTCCAGTACCCCCAACAGCCCAACTCCAGTCCTCCAGTACCCCCAACACCACACATTATTGTTGTAGCCCCAGACAAACTCACCTGATTCAACTCATTGAGCATTGGGCTGTTGGGGGTACAGGAGGTCTGGAGTTGGGCTGTTGGGGGTACTGGCGGTCTGGAGTTAGGAAACATTGATCTATACTTTATAGTGCACCAATGGATCCTAGACAAAAGTAGTGCACTAAGGAATAGGGGTGTCTTTTTGCACGCACACTGGCTGTGTTTACACAGGAAGACAATTCTGATCTTTTGACCAATCACATCACATTTTTTCACATCAGATCTTTTTCAGAGCTGATCTGATTGGTCAAAAGAACAAATTAGTGAAAAATGATCAGAATTGGGCTGCCTGTGTAAATGCAGCTGATATGTATTTTTTATTTAGACAAAAGCTCAACAGCTTTCCATAAGTGCCATTACACGCAGTACTGTCTCATGCATTTTCAAATCCATACAAATAGTCTAAAGTGTTTTCACCAAGGGTAAAAAGTGGAATTCCGTCATTGAATGATTGCAATATTCATCTGACTTAGATAACGAGTGCACTGTAGAATACTACTACTGTAGATTAGATAGCCTAGCTAGGTTGGTGCCCACCCACTCACTCACTCCCATTGGATGCTGCTGTAGCCTTGTGATTATTACTATAACAGAACTGATTTCTTTTTTTCTTTTTTTTTGAATGTGTTACAGTTAAATTGTAATATTTTATACAATGTGTGTCTGTTTTATTTTATGCCTTGCCTTCAGTGTGCCAAAAGACCCCAAATGCCTCAGTTATATATTTTTTATGTACATACAAGTTCAATCCCACAACACCATGCCTGCATCCCAAATGACATCCTATTCCCTTTGTAGAGCACTAATTGACAATAGGGCACCATATAGACAATAGGGCGCCATATAGATAATAGGGCGCCATATAGACAATAGGGCGCCATATAGACAATAGTGCGCCATATAGACAATAGGGCACCATATAGACAATAGGGTGCCATTTGGGACATTGTCTAGGTTCATTCACATAATTATTTTACTGTTGATATTGCAGTATGCATTATTTTCATGTTTTTACACCATACCATGTTGTTACCCATTTCATGTTATTACCCATTTCATGTTATTACCCATATCATGTTATTACCATATCATGTTATTACCCATATCATGTTATTACCCATATCATGTTATTACCCATTTCATGTTATTACCCATATCATGTTATTACCATATCATATTATTACCCATATCATGTTATTACCCATTTTATGTTATTACCCATATCATGTTATTACCATATCATGTTATTACCATATCATGTTATTACACCATATCATGTTATTACCCATATCATGTTATTACCCATATCATGTTATTACCCATATCATATTACACCATCTCATGTTATTACACCATCTCATGTTATTACACCATCTCCTGTTATTACCCATATCATGTTATTACCCATATCATGTTATTACACCATATCATGTTATTACCCATATCATTTATTACCCATATCATGTTATTACTGTATGTTTGGCCAATCATCTGTTAAAACGATGTGTAACATTTGTGGTGTGTGTATGTAAGTGTTATAAAACAACCAATCATTGATTGATTGATTGATTGATTGATTGATCGATTGATTATGACAGATGACTACTTCAGCACAGCATCCCACAGCACTGAATGTTCTGCAGAAAACCATTTTGTGGGGCATTGATTTGTCAATAGCTCTCTTTCTCTCTCTCTCCCTCTCTCTCTCTCTTTCTCTTTCTCTCTCTCTCTCTCTCTCTCTCTCTCTCTCTCTCTCTCTCTCTCTCTCTCTCTCGCTCCCTCTCTCTCTCTCTCTCTCTCTCAATCTCTTTCATTTCACAGAACTGTGTGCCTATCAATAAAACAGTGGGAAGTTGGAGATTTTTGGTGCTATCATTTATGGAAATAATTCCAATGCTATCAATATGATGCCTGTATTTGGTGCCTTTTTAGTAATAAAAATGTTAAACACACGCTTGTATATTCCTTCGCTAACTGGGTTGTTTCTGTAAGGCTAATCAAACCTGATAGTGTTCCAGGTTTAATCAGTAGTCAGTGGTCAGTGCTGTATGGTAATGACAAACTATCAGTCTGTTTCAAGAAGGAGCTACAGACCTACAATACATTTTACTACTAAAAGTCCATTCCCCCCAAGGGGCTTTGGCACAGCCTGTACACTGCTTATGTTCAAACCATAATCATGATTTTTGTTTTGAGGGATTGTAAAAAACCTGGTTTGCTATGTTTGCTGAGTAACCATTAATTTTCAAACATCCATGTACCACCTGTCTGCATCCGTACAAGCTTTATTAAAAACCAATTTGAGATATGAGCCTCCCCGAACCATCTATATTTAAGTAGAGTAGGCCTACATGCTGGGGAAAAAACTGGTTGAATCAACATTGTTTCCACGTAATTTCAACCCCAAACAGTGTTCTAGATTAATATACAGGGTAGCAGTGTTCTAGATTAATATACAGGGTAACAGTATTCTAGATTAATATACAGGGTAACAGTATTCTAGATTAATATACAGGGTAACAGTATTCTAGATTAATATACAGGGTAGCAGTGTTCTATATTAATATACAGGGTAACAGTGTTCTAGATTAATATACAGGGTAACAGTGTTCTAGATTAATATACAGGGTAACAGTGTTCTAGATTAATATACAGGGTAACAGTGTTCTAGATTAATATACAGGGTAACAGTGTTCTATATTAATAAACAGGGTAGCAGTATTCTAGATTACTAAACAGGGTAACAGTGTTCTAGATTAATATACAGGGTAACAGTGTTCTAGATTAATATACAGGGTAGCAGTGTTCTAGATTAATATACAGGGTAACAGTGTTCTAGATTAATATACAGGGTAACAGTATTCTAGATTAATATACAGGGTAACAGTGTTCTAGATTAATATACATGGTAACAGTGTTCTAGATTAATATACAGGGTAACAGTGTTCTAGATTAATATACATGGTAACAGTGTTCTAGATTAATATACAGGGTAACAGTGTTCTAGATTAATATACATGGTAACAGTGTTCTAGATTAATATACAGGGTAACAGTGTTCTAGATTAATATACAGGGTAACAGTGTTCTAGATTAATATACAGGGTAACAGTGTTCTAGAATTGCATTTCTGACATGGTACCATTACTATTCAACATTTTAAATCAGCATTTTGAGAATTCAAGCAAAAGTGAATCAGCAAAGTGTTACTTGATAGAGAACTACAGTAGTCTATGGCATGTATCAAACGTGGGCCTGTTTAACAGGTAATCTTTTGTTCTCCAGGGGATGACATCATATCCTCAATGGGAAGCACAGGGAGGCTACACCTCAGCTCAGGTAAAGGTGTGGTACGGTGTGGTAATACGGGGAAGATTTCTGCTGTCGCCTATTGTGTTGAGTGGTGGCTAAACTTCAGGTAAGAATCATTAGAATACATTTATATTTGCGAGATTGTTTTATTCTTATGAATATGTATTGACATGCGTTAGAAGTGATTTTCCTCGCTGTTCTATGAAAATGTGATTGATTTTGCCTGAGATCGACTCGACCAATGAGTATGGTTTTTGATCTCCAATCCTTTTAACATTGCTCTGACGTATTCTGTATTGTTATATTGTACTTTATTGTATTCTATTGTATTTTATTGTATTTTATTGTATTATGTTGTATTTTATTGTATTCTATTGTATTTTATTTTATTCTGTTGTATTTTATTATATTCTTTTGTAATATATTGTATTCTATTGTATTTAATTGTGTTTTATGTATTCTATTGTGTTTTATTGTAGTATATTGTATTTTATTGTATTCTATTGTATTTTATTGTATTCTATTGTATTTTTATCTCATTCACTTTTGGTGTTTTAGGTTGCTGTGCTCTATCCTTTTTAAAACAGTAATATGGTAAGAGAAGTGGCCTATTTCTTAAGAATATCTTTATCTCACCAGACACGGATATCGCCGGTCCACATCACCATTGAAATGGCAACTTTATGGGTAAGATCACTAGTGGTGTGTGATGCGTGCGTTGATAATAAAATTGCCAATTCATATGAATATCTTCGAATAACTTTTAAGATAACTTTGTATACAGCATAAAAAAAACATTCTACAGTGAGCATACAAAACATTAAGAACACCTGCTCTTTCCATGACAGACTGACCAGGTGAATCCAGGTGAAAGCTATGGTCCCTTATTGATGTCACTCGTTAAATCCACTTCAATCAGTGTTGATGAAGGGGAGGAGACAGGTTAAAGAAGGATTTTTAAGCCTTGAGACAATTGAGACTTGAATTGTGTATGTGTGCCATTCAGAGGGTGAATGGGCAAGACAAAAGATTGAAGTGCCTTTGAACAGGGATTGGTAGTAGGTGGCAGGCGCACCGGTTTGAGTGTGTCAAGAACTGCAACGCTGCTGGGTTTTTTGTGCTCAACAGTTTCCTGTGTTTATCAAGAATGGTCCACCACCCAAAGGACATCCAGCCAACTTGACACAACTGTGGAGCATTGGAGTCAACATTGGCCAGTATCCCTGTGGAATTCTTTCAACACTGAGGCTGTTCTGAGGGCAAAAAGGGGTGCAACTCAATATTAGGAAGGTGATCCAAATGTTTTGTACACTCTGTGTATATTTACAATGTACAAATAGACAGTAGTCGAGGTCTAGGCCACCTCAGTTTTAATAGGCATAAACCCCTTAAGCGAACAATAGCAGTCTGTATCTCTGTACTATTGAATGACCTGGAAGGTTTCATGGACTCCCCAAACTAATGCAGCGTTTACCAGTTCTCACATTGATAGAAGTCGAATGTGACACTGCTTTCATTTGTGAAATATTAATATAAACTGGTTTATTTTGTGTGCAGACCGGGGAGAGAGGGAGCATCAAGCCCAAGGCAGATTTCAACGCAAAGGATGACGCTGTGGCTCTCAGAAAGGCCATGAAGGGACTAGGTAAAGAATACTGGCCCCTTCTAGAACAAACCTGGGTTCAAATACTGCTCCCTTCTAGAACAGACCTGGGTTCAAATACTGGCCCCCTCTAGAACAGACCTGGGTTCAAATACTGACCTCTTCAAGAACAGACCTGGGTTCAAATACTAGCCCCTTTTAGAACAGACCTGGGTTCAAGTACTGGCCTGTTTTAGATCTCTCAAATACTGGCCTGTTTTAGATTTCTCAAATACTGGCCTGTTTTAGATTTCTCAAATACTGGCCTGTTTTAGATCTCTCAAATACTGGCCTGTTTTAGATTTCTCAAATACTGGCCTGTTTTAGATCTCTCAAATACTGGCCTGTTTTGGATTTCTCAAATGCTGGCCTGTTTTAGATCTCTCAAACACTGGCCTGTTTTAGTAGTTGTTATAGATACAATCCCTAATCCTTTGCGGTGTAGATCGATTCTATTGTATAGCCAACCAGCCTTGTTGGATTTGTCTGCAGGTACAAACGAGAAGACCTTAATAGATGTTCTAACTCAGAGGAGTAGTGGTCAACGTCAGCTCATCTGTAAAGCTTACCAAGAAGAAGCCACTGGCAAGGTAAGAACTCAACTTTTCTACCAGGGTCACAACGCTCTCTCTCTCTCTCTCTCTCTCTCTCTCTCTCTCTCTCTCTCTCTCTCTTTCCCTCTGTGTGTGTGTGTATGTGATCACTTGTCTACCTGTCTTCCTGTAGACTCTGGTGGAAGACTTAGAAGGGGACACCCATGGTCACTTTGAGGACCTGCTGGTCGCACTGGCCACGCCCCCTGCCATCTATGACAGCCAGGAAGTCACCAAGGCCTTGAAGGTGAGCTAGCTTCATAATTTCGTTTTTCTTGACTCCCTAAACAAATCATTTCTTGATATAACTTCATTTGTACTCAACACTAACACCAGAATAATGGGTTGCAGGGAGTTGGGACTAAAGACAGTGTCTTGATAGAAATCTTCGCCACAAGATCCAACAAACAAATTAAAGAGATTTCTGATGCCTATTTAAAACGTAAGAATTGATCAGTATAATCATTGCTATGCTCAGTTGTGTGTTTCAACCAATCAATTCAGTACCTGGACGGAGATGACATCATCAGATGATGCTAAGATGATTTGATAGTTGACTTGGAGACAGGTTTACATTGCAACAGATTTTCTTTCATAGAAACTGAGAGGAAGTTGACCTTGGACCTGAAGAATGAGATTTCGGGAGAATTTGCTAAAGCTATTCTCATTCTGGCCGAGGTATTGTGAGACCAATCAAAACATAGGATCTGTAGTTGCTGTTGTTGTCTGTAGAATGTGCCGGTTATAAATCTCTCAATATGGTCTTTAAACGAAGGGCAAGCGGGATGAGAACACACATGTGGATGCAGCCAAGGCCAAAGAGGATGCAAAGGTACTGTGAGTTAATGTTTCTCAGGTGTTATGACACAGTTATTAGTGTGCAACATGTATAAGACCATGAATAACAACATGTATAACAACATGTATAACACCATGTATAACAACATGTACAACAACATGTATAACAACATGCATAACAACATGCATAATACCATGTATAACAACATGTATAACAACATGTGTAACACCATGTATAACAACATGTATAACAATATGTATAACAACATGTATAATAACATGCATAATAACATGTATAACAACATGAATAACACCATGTACAATAACTTGTATAATAACATGTATAACAACATGTATAATAACATGTATAACAACATGTATAACACCATGTATGACAACATGTATAATACCATGCATTATAACATGTATAACAACATGTATAACAACATGTACAATAACATGTATAATAACATGTATAACAACATGTATAAAAACATGTATAACAACATGTATAATAACATGTATAATAACATGTATAACACCATGTATAACAACATGTATAACACCATGTATAACACCATGTATAACACCATGTATAATACCATGCATTATAACATGTATAATAACATGTATAACAACATGTATAACAACATGTACAATAACATGTATAATAACATGTATAACATGTTTAATAACATGTATAACAACATGTATAATAACATGTATAACAACATGTATAACAACATGCATAACAACATGCATAATACCATGTATAACAACATGTATAACAACATGTATAACACCATGTATAACACCATGTATAATACCATGCATTATAACATGTATAATAACATGTATAACAACATGTATAACAACATGTACAATAACATATATAATAACATGTATAACATGTATAATAACATGTATAATAACATGTATAACAACATGTATAATAACATGTATAACACCATGTATAAAACCATGTAGAATAACATGTATAACACCATGTATAAAACCATGTAGAATAACATGTATAATCACATGTATAATACCATGTATAACACCATGTATAATAACATGTATAACAACATGTATAATAACATGTATAACAACATGTTTAATAACATGTATAACAACATGTATAACACCATGTATAACAACATGTATAACACCATGTATAACAACATGTATAACAACATGTATAACAACATATATAACAACATGTATAACACCATGTATAAGAACATGTATAACACCATGTATAACACCATGTATAATAACATGTATAATACCATGTATAACACCATGTATAACACCATGTATAA
>QNTS01015756.1:16971-30491 GCA_003317085.1 Hucho hucho
TTTTTCTACGGCTGGCCATGCTTTCCACCTGGCTACCCCTACCCCGGTCAACAGCCCTGCACCCCCCTCAGCAACTCACCCAAGCCTCCCCCATTTCTCCTTCTCCCAAATCCAGTTAGCTGATGTTCTGAAAGAGCTGCAAAATCTGGACCCCTACAAATCAGCCGGGCTTGACAATCTGGACCCTTTCTTTCTAAAATTATCTGCCGAAATTGTTGCAACCCCTATTACTAGCCTGTTCAACCTCTCTTTCGTGTCGTCTGAGATTCCCAAAGACTGGAAAGCAGCTGCGGTCATCCCCCTCTTCAAAGGGGGAGACACTCTTGACCCAAACTGCTACAGACCTATATCTATCCTACCCTGCCTTTCTAAGGTCTTTGAAAGCCAAACAAACAGATTACGGACCATTTCAAATCCCACCGTACCTTCTCCGCTATGCAATCTGGTTTCAGAGCTGGGCATGGGTGCACCTCAGCCACTTTCAAGGTCCTAAACGACATCATAACCGCCATCGATAAGAGACATTACTGTGCAGCTGTTTTCATTGATCTGGCCAAGGCTTTCGACTCTGTCAATCACCACATCCTTATCGGCAGACTCGACAGCCTTGGTTTCTCAATTAATTGCCTCGCCTGGTTCACCAACTACTTCTCTGATAGAGTTCAGTGTGTCAAATCGGAGGGCCTGTTGTCCGGGCCTCTGGCAGTCTCTATGGGGGTGCCACAGGGTTCAATTCTTGGGCCGACTCTCTTCTCTGTATACATCAATGATGTCGCTCTTGCTGCTGGTGAGTCTCTGATCCACCTTTTACACAGACGACACCATTCTGTATACTTCTGGCCCTTCTTTGGACACTGTGTTAACTACCCTCCAGACGAGCTTCAATGCCATACAACTCTCCTTCCGTGGCCTACAACTGCTCTTAAATGCTAGTAAAACTAAATGCATGCTCTTCAACCGATCGCTGCCCGCAGCCGCCCGCCCGTCCAGCATCACTACTCTGGACGGTTCTGTCTTAGATTATGTGGACAACTACAAATACCTAGGTGTCTGGTTAGACTGTAAACTCTCCTTCCAGACTCACATCAAACATCTCCAATCTAAAATTAAATCTAGAATTGGCTTCCTATTTCGCAACAAAGCTTCCTTCACTCATGCTGCCAAACATACCCTCGTAAAACTGACCATCCTACCGATCCTCGACTTCGGTGATGTCATTTACAAAATAGACTNAGAACTACCTGGTTAAATAAAGGTGTATTATGACATCATATAGAACTACCTGGTTAAATAAAGGTGTATTATGACATCATATAGAACTACCTGGTTAAATAAAGGTGTATTATGACATCATATAGAACTACCTGGTTAAATAAAGGTGTATTATGACATCATATAGAACTACCTGGTTAAATAAAGGTGTATTATGACATCATATAGAACTACCTGGTTAAATAAAGGTGTATTATGACATCATATAGAACTACCTGGTTAAATAAAGGTGTATTATGACATCATATAGAACTACCTGGTTAAATAAAGGTGTATTATGACATCATATAGAACTACCTGGTTAAATAAAGGGGAAATAAAACAAAGAATGGGCAAAACGAGTGACCTGAGTGACTGAGTGTGGTATTATCAGTGCCAGGCGCAACGGTTCCAGTATCTCAGAAACGGCCTTCTGGGCTTTTTACGCACGACAGTGTCTAGGGTTTACTGAGAATGATGCGACAAACAAACACATCCAGTCAGCGGCAGGAGAAAACAGCTCGTTGATGAGAGGTTGAAGGAGAATGGGAAGAATCATGCAAACTAACAGGCGGGTCACAAACAGACAAATAACGTCACAGTACAACAGTGGTGTTCAGAACGGCATCTCAGAACACACAACTCATCAGTCCTTGTCACGGATGGTTCTATTGCAGCAGACGACCACACTGGGTTCCCCTCCTATCAGCTAGAAGAAGCAGCTCCAGTGGGCACGCCATCACCAACACTGGGCAATTGAGGAGTGGAAAAACATTGCCTGGTTCGACAAATCCCAAATGCCAAGAAACTGAAGATCTGGTACAACGCTGTGTACTACTTCCTTCACAGAACAGCGCAATCTGTCTCTAACCAGAATAGAAAGAGGAGTGGGAGGCCCCGGTGCACAGCTGAGCAAGAGGACAAGTACATTAGAGTGTCTAGTTTGAGAAACAGACGCCTCACAAGTCCTCAACTGGCAGCTTCATTAAATAGTACCCGCAAAACACCAGTCTCAACGTCAACAGTGAAGAGGCTACTCCAGGATGCTGGCCTTCTAGGTTTCTAGGTTTCCAGCTACAATAGTCATTTACAATATTAACAATGTCTACACTGTATTTCTGATCAATTTGATGTTATTTTAAATGGATAAAAAAATTGCTTTTCTTTCAAAAACAAGAACATTTCTAAGTGACCCCAAACTTTTGAATGCTAGTGTATGTTTTCATCATGTGACCCATGGAAACACAGATGTTCGTCATGTGACCCATGGAAACACATACACCTGTTTGTTTTATTTAAGTTATTAATCCGTGTCAGTGGCACTTAAATAACAGACAAACTAAACCATCAAATCAAATTTTATTTGTCACATACACATGGTTAGCAGATGTTAATGCGAGTGTAGTGAAATGCTTGTGCTTCTAGTTCCGACCATGCAGTAGTATCTAACAAGTAATCTAACAAAGAGTAAAGGAATGAGTAAAGGAATGAATACGAGTATGTACATATAAATATATGGATGAGCGATGGCTGACCGGTGTAGGCAAGATGCAGTAGATGGTATAGAGTACAGTATATACATATGAGATGAGTAATGTAGGATATGTAAACATATAAATGGCATCGTTTAAAGTGGCTAGTAATACATTTATTTCATCCAATTATAATTATTAAAGTGGCTAGAGATTTGAGTCGATGGCCGAACGGCATAGGCAAGATTCAGTAGATGGTTTAGAGTACAGTGTATACATTTGATATGAGTAATGTCAGATATGTAAACATTATATACAAAATTGTTTAAAGTGGCTAGTGATACATTTGTTACATCCAATTCCTATGTTTAAAGTGGCTAGAGATTTAAGTCAGTATTTTGGCAGCAGCCACTCAATGTTAGTGATGGCTGTTTAACAGTCTGATGGCCTTGAGGTAGAAGCTGTTTTTCAGTCTCTCGGTCCCAGCTTTGATGCACCTGTACTGACCTCGCCTTGTGGATGATAGCGGGGTGAACAGGCAGTGGCTCGGGTGGTTGTTGTCCTTGATGATCTTTTTGGCCTTCCTGTGACATCGGGTGGTGTAGGTGTCCTGAAGGGCAGGTGATGCGTTGTGCAGACTGCACCACCCTCTGGAGAGCCTTACGGTTGTGGGCGGAGCAGTTGCCGTACCAGGCGGTGATACAGCCCGACAGGATGCTCTCGATTGTGCATCTGTAGAAGTTTGGAGAACGTGAAGCGAGGCTGCCATCTCTGTCGGCGCCGGAGATAGATCAACCATGTTGTTCATGATCCGTTTTAACAGTTCGTATTGCCTTCAATGCATTTTTCCAAGAGTTGCCCTTTAAGCTGTTTTGCCAGCATTTACCATTGTTATGAGTTTGTCTGTCAACTGATGAACCAAAATGTTAGTGTCACTGTGAGCTCAGCTAGCCTTCCCCAACCAAGCAGGTGTTTGGTTACGTTTCCCCGTCTCTCCTTGGGGTACTCTCCGTTACCTTTCCCCCTCTCTGGTCCTCTCTCCTTGGGGTCCCTGGAACCTGAGTGGAGGCTTAGCAATAGCAGCTGATCGTCTTTCTGATAGCTGACCATTAGAAGACCTTGTAGCTAACTTTGTCCTGTAGGAAGGACAGTTATGAGAGACTGTTCAGCCTCCTGTGCATCCCAAATGGCCCCCTATTCTCTTTATAGTGCACTACTTTTGACCAGAGCCCTATGGAACCCTATTCCCTATATAGTGCACTACTTTAGACCAGAGCCCTATGGAACCCTATTCCCTATATAGTGCACTACTTTAGATCATATCCCTATGGGACCCTATTCCCTATATAGTGCACTACTTTAGACCAGAGCCCTATGGAACCCTATTCCCTATATAGTGCACTACTTTAGACCAGAGCCCTATGGGACCCTATTCCCTATTTAGTGCACTACATTAGACCAGAGCCCTATGGGAACCTATTCCCTATTTAGTGCACTACTTTAGACCAGAGCCCTATGGGACCCTATTCCCTATGTAGTGCACTCCAAGAGTGTGCAAAGCTGTCATCAAGTCAAAGGGTGGCTACTTTGAAGAATCTCAAATATAAAATATATTTTGATTTGTTGAACACTTTTTTTTTGGTTACTACATGATTCCGTATGTGTTATTTCATAGTTGTTGATGTCTTCACTATTATTCTACAATGTAGAAAAAAAGTAAAAATCAAGAAAAACCCTAAAATGAATAGGTGTGTTCAAGCGTTTGACTGGTACCGTGTGTGTGTGTGTGTGCGTGCGTGCGTGCGTGCGTGCGTGTAATATATTTATATTGTTCTATTTTAATCAGGCTTCAACATGAGATGTCAAGGTAAATTAAATTCAGTGTTGTGACAGCTCACCCTTCTGAAATGTCTTTTCCTCCTGTTTGTTCCGTAGCATCAACTGACACAGAGCAGCAACGCCTTGGAGAGTGCAGTGGAGCTCCTGGAGTTTGCCAACGTTGCTCTGGATATTAAAGACGAGGACGAGTTCACTAAGGTAGAGGCTACTGGTCTCTAGGGCTAGGCCTCTTGACGAAAACATTATATATGGGTGTGTAAGTATGAAGTGATTTCAGTGCCAACAGACATTTTTAATTCCATAGGATATTGAATTAGAATTTAATATTTTTGCATTTAATGCACAAAATGAATCATTTAATTCATCAATTGAACTTGTATTTCACGATTTGAAACTGAATTGAGTGAATATTGCATTCAGTTTTCAAATATTCAAATGCAATATTTATATATTCTGTTTCAGTATGGTAGATATTGCATTCATTGTCTGTGCATCAAGTTGATCAAAGTTTCATATATTCAACTTTTCAGATTCAGTTTTCAGATTCAGTTCTCTAAATTCAGATTCAAAACCAGAGACAACATCCTGGTACTTTGCAGGCCAGGAAAAGTAGAGAAGAACAGAGAATTAAAACGCTCACTGCGGTAAACAGAAGCTTCTGGCGCTTTCTGAAGCCAATGTGGCATGTTGAATTTATTTTCTTCCTATGAATTTGGGCTCTAGCGTTCTAATCGTTTCGGCTGTAAACTATTATGACCACATTCCTGAAAGCTGAGACTCCCTGGAGCATGGCTATGCCTTCTGTCCCCTCTATGATGATGACAGGCCACGTTAGAAGGGAGTGCCACAAAGAAAACACAATTTGGCCCTCATAAGAATACAGTTAAATAGCCCTTCTAAGGATAGCCTTTCCACTCCCTATTTACTCCCTTTCTCTTGTGACTGACTGGGTTCGAACCAGGTCTCCTGCATGTCCAGGGAATCTGAATCTGAATTCAGAGAACTGAATTTGACAACTGAATCTGAATTCAGAGAACGGAATTTGACAACTGAATCTGAATTCAGAGAACTGAATTTGACAACTGAATCTGAATGCAGAGAACTAAATTTGACAACTGAATCTGAATGCAGAGAACTAAATATGACAACTGAATCTGAATGCAGAGAACTAAATTTGACAACTGAATCTGAATGCAGAGAACTAAATATGACAACTGAATCTGAATGCAGAGAACTGAATTTGACAACTGAATCTGAATTCAGAGAACTGAATCTGAAAACTGAATCTGAAAAGTTGAATATATGAAACTTTGATCAACTTGATGCACAGACAATGAATGCAATATCTACCATACTGAAACGGAATATATAAATATTGCATTTGAATATTCAATTAAATTGTGCAAATTAAATTGTGCATTATTAAATTCAAACTCAATGCCCTGATACAAATTCTAAATGATGGAATTCAAAATACCGTTTGAAATCACTCCATATCTAAGCCTTACGATCGGCTGACAAGGACTACCAGGGAGTGAATGAAGGTCAACGTTGATTTACGAGTCATTAGCCTCATATAGCTATCATAGGTTGTAGTATGTCTTCACTCTAAAGTGAAAGTACATGGAGTTTCTTTGGTTATTTTTGGATTACATTCGAAGTATTGATACTAGAATGAATAGTGTTCTCTTAAAACCAACAGACATGATTTTCCTTCTCAATTTCCTATAATACAGTAACAGAATCTTAAGTTTACAGTCACACTGCTTTTTCTGTGTGACGTTGATCACCACGCTCTCCTCAGCTTCCCACTGTGTGCGTGCATACGTGTGTGAGCGTGCGTCAGTTTGGCGAGCGCGCGTGTGTGAGCGTGCGTCAGTATGGCGAGCGTGCGTGTGTGAGCCGTGCGTCAGTATGGCGAGCGCGCGTGTGTGAGCCGTGCGTCAGTATGGCGAGCGTGCGTGTGTGAGCCGTGCGTCAGTATGGCGAGCGTGCGTGTGTGAGCGTGCGTCTGTCCCGTCAGACTGCATGGCTGTACTAACTATGATATCTCTTTTGTACTAATGGTCCCACTTCTTCTTTCTACTCCTCTACCTCTCCTCTCCTTCCAAGGCTGCCAAGCAGATCAAAGATAGGTACGGTACACTCTTCCCTTCTTTAGTCTCTGGATATGCTTGCCTGGAAACCCGACGTTGAATTACGTTGAATTCTAAGTCGTGCAGATGACTGTTTTGAATCAGGAAAGTTGACCTCTCGCGGCAGAGGCCGAGGGCGACGTGAAACGAACTACCCCGGCTCGCAGTCGGCTCAATACGCAACTCGTCTAGAGATGCTGCTTGACGGTGTGTTGGCGAGGAGCCAAAACAAAAATCTGATACTAAGTTCTCATAATAACTTTGCTTTACAGAGAAGTAGGTTACTGAGACATACAGTGATGTGGCGCTCAGTGGTGAGGCTGAGGCAGGCTGCAATGCATGCAGGAGGAAGCAGAGGAGACAGAGACAGGTTAGTTCAGCGGTTCCCAAACTTGACAAAATCTGTACTGATCTAATCAAACAAGTTCGGAACTTTAAAATTTAAAATAAGATAACGTATGTTTCAATATAGACATCTCCACAGGGCTAATATTCCCTATAGGCCCTTTTATGAATGAACCTACAGCAGCCAAGGTGATAATGACTAGGGGTCATTGTATAGCTAATAGGCTGTGTGTTTGTAGCTGGACTGAGGGGAATGAACCTACAGCAGCCAAGGTGATCATGACTGGGGTTCATTTTTGCTCGTTTTTACTCCAAATAGCATTTTGAAAGATTTTAGCTTCCTTCTTGACCTCACTAAAAGGCAAACCGTAGTTGCGGCCCTATGTAGCGGCCGTGAGAGGTAAACTTCCCTGATTCAAACGCTAAATTCTGCCCAACATAGAATTCAATGCAATTCAACGTCGTGTTTCCAGGCAAATAGACATGCCTGGTATCATGCTGCGGTGGTGTGAGAAGCCTAGCTTAGTGCTCGGTTTAGAGTCATATCTGGCCAAATAGTTAGAGGTCTTGTTTTATGTGCTTTACTAACTAGATGTCTTTTGTAGTTGTTTTCTTCGTGTAGTCAGCTATCTGATCAGACGTCAGTGAACTGAAAGTAACGTGCATTTAGTGTGTCAACATGTGTGTCGTTGTTTGCTGATACTGACCCCAAGGTAAGTGACATTAGGCATGTTTCCATTGACCCAGGTTTATCGGACAAAAAACATTTGCGACGTGTAATGGAAAGGGCGGTTATAGACGTTTTCTACAGCTCGACATGATGTCAACTATGAAGCTCCACTCCACATTTAATTCTCAATGCCTACTGCTTGTTAAATCTATTTTTCACCATAAAAAAAAAAAAAATAAATCATGTTTCTTTGCAGGATCCTTGTCCTGACTTTCAAGAATTGGCTGAAATTGCTTCGACTTGCTTCTCTGGTTGGCTGGATGCAAGTTTCACCAACCAATTCTATCAGATCTACAGGAGTGCACGTCTAACCATGGCACGGACCGTGGCGAACAGTTGGCACATGAGAATGATTAGAATATGGCAAATATTAATACATTCTATCAATGCGGACTCTTTGCGGGCTTCATGAACCAGATATTTTATGTGGGAGGGCAGACAGGGGCTGTTGCCAATTTATTATTTAGCAATTTGCCTAAATGGATAACGGAAACATTTTCAACACTGTAGGTTTTCGCGAAAACATAAATTACATTTTTTTTTGGTGGGGGGTGGTGATGTCATTATGTCCAACTGTTTTATATCGACACCAGACAGTTAAATGGAAACGCACGGTAGCAAAAGCTATTGTCGAATCTATTATCTATGCCAACGTTCTGAATGACGACAAAAAATCACAAGTTAATGGAAACGTAGCTATTGTGCTATCTCTCCTACACCTGCTGGAGGGTAGCCTGGTCCCAGACCTGTTCCTGCTCTTGCCAACTCCAGCTCCGTTGCTGTCATGGCCAAGACAAACATGACAAGGAGTTGGCATGTCTCACAAAACATATGCTTATGTATGTATTCCGATACAAATGACATGGGTACTAAACTTGAACTTGAATGTGATAGCACAAACAGACTGGCACTCGGGCTAGCTGGAGACTGTTGGTGGTGGTGGTGGTACTCTGCTATTGGTGGTCTGGTGGCCTCACTGTGCCTTGTTCCTCCCTGCAGGGTAACAATGGCCCCAGCCTTCAGACTGACCATGAAGCCCAAGGCCACAGACAACATGAACCATCTCATAGTGGACTTTAACCAGGAACGACAACTCCTCCAGAACCTCAAGTTTCTGCCTGGTACGTACATGTGGCTTGTGTCTCAAAGTGGGCCCCCTATTCCCTATATAGTGCACTATTTTAGACCAGAGCCCTATAGAACCCTATTCCCTATATAGTGCACTACTTTAGACCAGAGCCCTATGGAACCCTATTCCCTATATAGTGCACTACTTTAGACCAGAGCCCTATGGAACCCTATTCCCTATATAGTGCACTATTTTAGACCAGAGCCCTATGGAACCCTATTCCCTATATAGTGCACTACTTTAGACCAGAGCCCTATGGAACCCTATTCCCTATATAGTGCACTACTTTAGACCAGAGCCCTATGGAACCCTATTCCCTATATAGTGCACTACTTGTGACATTCAGTACTGTCGCCTGATATGAAATATTTTGATTTCAAATTCAAAATGCTGGAGTATAGGGCCACATTTACTGTCCAAATAAATACGGAGAGCAGTCTATATTATTACTGTAGACAATGAGATTTAATTAGTATGGAAAACACGGCTAATATCTGCATTATTAATTATTATAATTATGTGTTTGGAAATGTAGCCTATTTGGTCATTTGATTATCCCTCATAATTAGCCTACTTTCGATTCATTTAGTATTTTTTTCTCTAGATAGTATCCAATCTAATTCGGTGTTGTTGTTTGTGTCGCACTGCTTTGCTTTATCTTGGCCAGGTCGCAGTTGTAAATGAGAACTTGTTCTCAACTAGCCTACCTGTATTATGACATCATATAGAACTACCTGGTTAAATAAAGGTGTATTATGACATCATATAGAACTACCTGGTTAAATAAAGGTGTATTATGACATCATATAGAACTACCTGGTTAAATAAAGGTGTATTATGACATCAGATAGAACTACCTGGTTAAATAAAGGTGTATTATGACATCATATAGAACTACCTGGTTAAATAAAAGTGTATTATGACATCATATAGAACTACCTGGTTAAATAAAGGTGTATTATGACATCATATAGAACTACCTGGTTAAATAAAGGTGTATTATGACATCATATAGAACTACCTGGTTAAATAAAGGTGTATTATGACATCATATAGAACTACCTGGTTAAATAAAGGTGAAATAAAAAATATTTTAAAAATCTACATTGAGTGTACAAAACATTAAGAACACCTGCTCTTTCCATGACATACACTGACCAGGTGAATCCAGGTGAAAGCTAGGATACCTTACTGATGTCACTTGTTAAATCCACTTCAATCAGTGTAGATGAAGGGGCAGAGACCGGTTAAAGAAGGATTTTAAAGCCTTGAGACAATGGAAACATGGATTGTGTATGTGTGCCATTCAGAGGGTGAATGGACAGGACAAAAGATTTAAGTGCCTTTGAACGGGGTATGGTAGTAGGTACCAGGCACACCGGTTTGAGTGTGTCAAGAACTGCAACGATGCTGTTTTCTTTCATGCTCAACAGTTTCCCACGTGTATCAAGAATGGTCCACCACCCAAAGGACATCCAGCCAACTTGACACAACTGTGGAAACATTGGAGTCAACATGGGCCAGCATCCCTGTGGAATGCTTTCGCCACCTTGTAGAGTCCATGACCCGATTAATTGAGGCTATTCTGAGGACAAAAAGGGGGGGTGCAACTCAATATTAGGAAGGTGTTCTTAATGTTTTGTCCACTCAGTGTAAATTCTGCTTCTAGAGAGCAGGAGCAGCAGTGGTCTGTGGTTAGTTAGTTCATGCTACTCTCTCCTAAGGTTATTTTCAAATCAAATCAAATTTTATTGGTCACATACACATGGTTAGCAGATGTTAATGCGAGTGTAGCGAAATGCTTGTGCTTCTCGTTCCGACCGTGCAGTAGTATCTAACAAGTAATTTAACAAATTCACAACAACTACCTTATACACACAAGAGTAAAGGAATGAATATGAGTAGTAGGTACCATTCATCGTGTGTGTGTGTGTGTGTGTGTGTGTGTGTGAGAGAGAGAGAGAGAGAGAGAGAGAAAGAGAGAAACCAGTATTGCTCCCTGCATCTCTCCGTCAGATGAGGGTTGCTCTATTGCATCAGCTGTCACATCAGTCATCCAGAAATGCTGAGGGACGTTCTGTGACGTCAAATACTAGTTAGTGGTTGAATTTGGAGAAGATCTGTTTGGGTTTTTCTGGAGGTTTTTAGGGAGCACCCAGGCTCAGCTTCATGAGGTAATAATGGCATGTGGAGTGACAGACTCTCCCATTGGATTATTAGGGACTTTTGTGCTGCTCAGACTATAGTCTATGGGCTCAGCTGTTGATGACTTCCTTCTCCATCCTCCTCCTCCTCCTAGCGCTGTGTCATACAGAGTCCCTAAGGCACTGCACTAGACCAGTGACGACTTCCTCCTCCTCCTAGCGCTGTGTCATACAGAGTCCCTAAGGCACTGCACTAGACCAGTGATGACTTCCTCCTCCTCCTAGCGCTGTGTCACACAGAGTCCCTAAGGCACTGCACTAGACCAGTGGTTTTCCAACTTCTACTCAGGGACTGCACCACGACGATTCACAATGTTGTTGTAGCCCTGAACTATCTCACCTGATTCAAGTAGTCAAGGGCTTGATGTTTAGTTGACCAGTTGAATCAGATGTGCTAGCTATAGAAAATATCAAATAGATGGCACGGCTGGAGGTCCCCAGGAGAGGTTTGAGAACCACTGCACTAGACTAGCACAGGGAGACGACCACAGATGTCCTGAGCAGCCAGACACTACAGTACCACAGACCACAGATCAGAGTTAACCACTCAACAAGACTAAAAGAACCCAGAAGAGAACAGGTTCTTCAGGGAACTAACCTGGGCAGTAGAAGACCTTTCTCATATTAGTGATTCCCTCTATATACTACTGAAGTAATACTGATGGTGATGAGCTGTAGGGCTGTAGGGCTGTAGAGCTGTAGGGCTGTACAGCCACTGTTTCTCACTGAGGTCCAGCGGTCTGTATGACTGTGTTTCTCACTGAGGTCCAGCGGTCTGTATTCTTGGGTTTGAGTATTACTGATACATCAGATTAGCTGTATGTGTTGTTGTGGACCTGGAGAATCCTTTGAATAGCTTTAAGGGCAGTCTGTCAGTGTAGTGGAGAAAACCTCAAACTGACTGGGTACGTTGATACATCAGATTAGCTGTATGCGTTGTTGTGGACCTGGAGAAGCTTTGAGGGCAGTCGTCACAGTGACAAGACTAAACTAGAGAACTGCTTAAATAGGACAAATCCTTCTCAAGCTGACTGTGTGTGTGTGTGTGTGTGCGCGTGAGCCAGGCTGTGGTTCCTCAGCGCTGCTCTCTCTGTTGCTCGGAGCTACTAGACATGCTCAGTGGACCGTGAGAGCAGAGCTTCAGTCCTCTCAAAGTCTTCAACTGTAACTAAAAGAGACAGACTAGCCCTTACCTCTGTGGCATGGTTAGAGAGCAGTCTGGAGTGTAGTAGGCATGGGCTGTGTCCCAAATGGAACCCTGCACTACTTTTCACCAGAGCCCTATGGAATCCTATTCCCTATATAGTGCACTACTTTTCACCAGAGCCCTATGGAATCCTATTCCCTATATAGTGCACTACTTTACACCAGAGTCCTACGGAACCGTATTCCCTATATAGTGCACTACTTTAGACCAGAGCCCTATGGAATCCTATTCCCTATATAGTGCACTACTTTAGACCAGAGCCCTATGGAACACTATTCCCTATATAGTGCACTACTTTAGACCTGAGGCATATGGGGCACCAGATAGTGAACAGGGTTCCATTTCAGACACTGGCCATGGAGTAACCTGCCAGTGTTTTCCAGGGTGGCTGTGGTGTGAGGGCCGAACAAATATAGAAATGTGAAACCTAACTCTAACCTTATATAACCAGAACTTGTCAGATGGGATTACTAGAAGGAGCACAGCAATATGGTACTTAAGATCTGGGCCGGTATTCGTCAAGTGTTTTAGAGTAGGAGTGCCTATCTAGGATCAGGTCCCCCATGTCCATTCATTATAATCTAATAGGCTAAACTGATCCTAGATCAGCACTCCTACTCTGAGAGGCTTGTTGCATTTCTAGTGGGACGGTACACAACCAGACAGGATGACTGGGCTGATGTTGATGTGGCTGATGTTGATGTGGCTGATGTTGATGTGGCTGATGTTGATACGGCTGATGTTGATATGGCTGATATATCTGATGTTGATATGGCTGATGTTGATATGGCTGATATATCTGATGTTGATATGGCTGAGATATCTGATGTTGATATGGCTGATGTTGATACGGCTGATGTTGATATGGCTGATATATCTGATGTTGATATATCTGATGTTGATACGGCTGATGTTGATATGGCTGATATATCTGATGTTGATATGGCTGAGATATCTGATGTTGATATGGCTGATGTTGATATGGCTGATATATCTGATGTTGATATATCTGATGTTGATACGGCTCATGTTGATATGGCTGATATATCTGATGTTGATATGGCTGAGATATCTGATGTTGATATGGCTGATGTTGATATGGCTGATATATCTGATGTTGATATGGCTGATGTTGATATGGCTGATGTTGATATGGCTGATGTTGATATGGCTGATGTTGATATGGCTGATGTTGATATGTCTGATGT
>QNTS01015774.1:0-18130 GCA_003317085.1 Hucho hucho
CTCTTAATAGCACCTGGAGCACTGGGACAGCCACTCTTAAATAGCACATGGAGCACTGGGACAGACACTCTGAACAATAACCTGGAACACTGGGCCAGCCACTCTTAAATCGCTCATGGTCGGAGATGTTAGCTAGGCTAATGCTAACTTAACCAGACCGCTAGCTGACTAACAACAACACAGTAAATATGAAATTAAATCGGAAAACTAACTAGACGACCGAAGTGGGTTTAAAACACAGTGGCTAATATACACGAAAGCGTCTAAATAGCTTTATTGTTTCGGCTATTTTAGCTAGCAAGGTACGGAGGTGGCTGACTAACTGTTGCTGCTGTTGAAAGAAGCGCCCCTTCCACTAGATTATAGGTCACACTAGCAGCATTGCCTTAAAAACCAACACCGCCATCTGCTGACTGGAGTGGATAACGCAGTTGAGTAAAATGTATATTTAATTTTCAGACAAAAAGTTAAAGGGTAGGAAGCATGAGTTTTTACTCACCATTGTAACAACACAATGTGGTTAAAGACTTAGTAACTTAGTTGTAGTCACGATCTGGTTACCTATAAGTACAAACAGTTATGTTTTTGCGTTATTATACATTTATTAACTTATTTCTGGATATCTTCTTAATTACCCACAATGCACTATTTCTTAACGTCATATGGAGGATCTACTGTGTGCTACAGAGTTTGTAATCGAAAGGTTGCAAGATCGAATCCATGAGCTGACAAGTTAACAATCTGTTCTGCCCCTGAACAAGGCAGTTTGCCCACTGTTCCTAGGCCCTCATTGAAAATAAGAAAGTGTTATTTACTCACTTGCCTAGTTAAATAAACTACAAATCCTGTGTATGCGACTGTATTGGCTGATGGGAAGGCTCTTTTTCAGGGGTGCAGGGTGGAATCTGTCTCCACGTAACAGGGAATTCTTGTCCGTCGGCTTCCTGTATAGGTCTGTGCTAAAGCCACCCCCCTCCCTCTTAATCAAAATGTCCAGATAACTTGTTTCATGCGCATCAAAGGTGAGGGTGAATTTCAGATGTTCACTGCTTGTATTGATGAAGGAGTGGAATCAATGAAGTTCCTCTGCTGTCCCCTGGAATAGAAGGAACACGTCACAATGAAGCCATTTTCAGAGCCTGATGAGCTGCTAGAATGGACAGTTAGGGCTGAGAATCACATTCTTCTCAAACAACCCCACTTACAGATTGGCATAATTATATGCTATTTTTTTTAACTACAATGACCATAATGCACTGCATGCCTACTTGTATTGTCTATGTTTCTTTTACACCTGCTATGTAAAAGAGACAGAATAATGCACAATGGTCAATGCTATCTGGAATCCTTGGGACAACCCTACCTTAACCATTTTAAATGTCAACTTCAATGGGCTAGGGACGTCCCAAAGATGTATCTCTACCTGAAAATACATGATCTAAGTTATTGATAGTTGGTATTCAGCAGTCATAAAGCCTTATTTCCTTTAATGAACTACTAAAATTGTGATTTTGTCAGACACCAAAGACAGCAGCTCTACACTTTATTGATTGACTGATCCATTCATCCTTCCATCCCTCCTCAGCCTTCCTCTCCTCTGAAGACCCGGTGAGGGTGGAGCTCAGCCAGAGAGCTGTTGAGGGACTGGTTAGGAAGAACACTTCTACAGCCAGAGAGGTGAGAGGTCACACATGGCTTAATTGGTAAATATTTATGTCCCCTTAGCGGTTCATCACGTAAGCAAAAGGGAATATGTTACATCTAGGTTTATTTACATTAGTGCAAATTGTCCACTGATATTGGTGTAATTTCTCACCCCTTTCGGCTGTATGAAAGTTAATTTCCCCTCAGACACACACGAAGGTCATTTGTGTAGAATGTACTTTTCCCCACTCATTCACCCTCTCTCTTTCCATTGCTTATGCAGATTCAGTTGCCTGACTGCATCCAGACTATATCAAAGGCCCATCCTGGTAGATCTGAACCTAATGCAGCTTGGAGTGATCGGATTACAGAAGTCACATTTAGGTGCCAGGTGTAACTAA
This sequence comes from Hucho hucho, assembly GCA_003317085.1. Classification (NCBI taxonomy): domain Eukaryota; kingdom Metazoa; phylum Chordata; class Actinopteri; order Salmoniformes; family Salmonidae; genus Hucho; species Hucho hucho. The sequence continues at coordinate 2,046 of QNTS01015774.1, forward strand.
GGCCATAGATGCTCCATATCCATTACTTTTTTATATAATATGACTATATGTGTTTCTTTCTGTGTTGCAGGGGCAGTCAAGAAATGTAACAGCAAGGCCACAGAACATGGCATAAGCAGAGTTGTGGGAGACCACCTCAAGCCCCTGGTAGAGCCGGGGGTGGTGTTTACCGCTCCAGCCCGCCTTCAGCAGGCTTGAAACATGGGATTGATCTGTTTGATCCATTTGTTTGTTTCAGTTTTCAGGAGTTGAATCCTTTGACATATTGTTGATTTCAACATTTTTCATTTTCAACAAATGCACTGGGTTGGTTGAAAAGTGATACTAAACTTACATACCATGCACTGTTTTTCATACTAAGATGGAGAAAGATAAGTTGCTTTTACACATTTGTTCACTGGTTTTGCAAGTCTGGTGATTGGTCGTCGGTCATTGAGTTAATTTGTTTTACACTATGTTCAAATCAAATCAAGCTTTATTTATACAGCACATTTCAGACATGGATGCATCACAATGACTTCACAGGAAAAAACAAATAAACAATGAAAATAAACAAATATTTACCACAACAAACATAAGAGGATAAAATTCAAAGATTAACGAATTAATGACTAATGAGCATTCTAAGGAAATGCCATTGATTCAAATATTAATTGGATGCAATATCCAACCCAAAATATAAGCTTGTTTTTTAGGAGGGGATCTGAAAGACACTATGGAGGTGTCCACTGAAAATTGACTAGTAACAATAACTGGGACCTAAAAGACACCCACCATGAGACCCACTAAATCTGCCCAAGAAGAGGTAAACAAAAGAAAAACCCACACCGAACTTAAAGACAGGAAGCAAACCAAAAAGGTGGAGCAACGAAAGGTGTTGACTCTACACATCTATCAAGACAACTGGAGCACTGGGCCAGCACAGGAGTAACACATACTTACTAACAAGGTGACACCAATCTGTGCGCCCTACGTCCTAACGAGCTATACGTGCTAAAGTCCAACCTCAAAACATAAATGGAAAAGCCAAAGCCTGTAACACCTTCCCCCTTAAGACAACAAATATATCCTATATTTTTCCCACTAGCTTCTAGAACTCTAGTCTTCCTAAAACTCACTAGCTTCTAGAACTCTCGTCCCCTTGGAATGAGCCCAAACAAAAGTAATCTCCAATACAGAAAAACGTGCAGTCAAAATAAATTGTGACCCATGGCAACGCACTGGCTAAACGAAACACACAAAACTTGTTGAACGCCCACCCTTGAGACAATCAGCTATCAACTCCTGCAATATCCGTAGTAACTTTCCACCTCATTTCCCATGTTGTTGGATCAGGGCCCAGTCCCCAATGTCACACTTGGGTTGGCACATCTGACAATGAACCCTGATATTCTAAAAGCAGGGCAACAACGTCAATGTAATTGTACCCAAAAATTGTCAGTTGGTTGTAAATAATTATGATTACTAAATGTTACATGAATTGTAAATATTAAATATCAAAACCAAATGTACACCCCTTTGTTAATATGTATTGGCAATAACTCACTTAATGGTAAGGCATGGAATAATAAAACATGTATCTTTTGTCAGGCTGAATGTTTGAAATATGAGTAGGTGATTTGAGTCATGCTTCTTCAGTAGTGGAATAAAGACAATTAGCACTTGAATGTTGTAAATAAATACTGGAGTGATGTACGATTGTTAATACAATTGATTATAGACTCAATTTAATATACCGGGTCCATGTGTATAGGCTGCAGGTACGTTGAAATGAAATTGTTTTCATTTCAACTTTCACTTCAACTAAAACCAAACTTATATAAGTCGGGCATAGTCTCATTATCAACGACATTTTGCTAGGTGGGATAGCCCCAATGTCACAGTTTTAACGTGTCCAAATCAATAGTCCAAATGCAGAAACAGTTTGGGATAAATTGAAAACCTAAACATAAAATGTACTATCTACACAAACATCTGCCACAATAATCATATTACTTGGATTTTTTTAAAACAAGCACCTTATAAACTGCACAAGCACCAAAAATGCTGTTGTTTTGACAAGTAGCAATAAATCACTGATATCGAGTAGGGGGTTAAATCAGCTTGAAACTAACACAACAAAAAAAACACAGAAATGGGAGATATATTTTAACTCACTGGTTAGAGGACAACGTGCAGAAGACAGTCAGCTACATTTTGGAGTGATGCATTTAAATGTAGGGGGTCGCTAAACAAAGGCACGCAACACTTATTTGTCATCACTCATCGATGTCATGTTGAAATCAATTGTGTGAGAGGAGGGAGATGAGATTGCACGCCCTGTTAAAACTAACAGCTCAAAAACAACACGTAATCTGGGAATAATGTGTACATCACTGGTTAAAGGATAATTTGTAGAAAACAGCTAGCTACATTTTGAAGTGTTACATTGTCATTCCAGTGGGTAACCAAAACACAGCTCTTTTTTTGTTAGTCACTTTTTGTTAAATCATATAAATAGTACTCTTTCAATTCAGAGCCTGGATTTTTCCAGAGGCTAATATCCAAATCATGCTGAAATCAAGTAGACGTTTAGGGTTCTACATTGTGAAATTCCTTAAAATACTCCTACTACAATGTTAAAAACATTCTACATTGTGACATTATTTAATTGACATCATGAAACAACTCCTTCATGTATGTATTTTCTGATGTTTGATCAGAGATCTTTTATCAGAGTATCTATTCCCACATTGATCACAGCTATAAGGTTTCTCTCCTGTATGTGTCCGCTGGTGTATAGTCAGATTGCTAGATGTAATAAAACTCTTCCCACATTGAGCACAGCTGTAAGATTTCTCTCCTGTGTGTGTTTTCTGGTGCAGCTTCAAAGTCTGTGATGTTGAAAAGCTTTTCCCACAATCTGAACAGTGGTGAAGTTTCTCTCCTGTGTGTACTCGCTGGTGTGTAGTCAGATTGCTAGATGTAATAAACCTCTTCCCACATAGATCACAGCTATAAGATTTCTCTCCTGTGTGTATCCGCTGGTGTATAGTCAGATAGCTAGATGTAATAAACCTCTTCCCACATTGATCACAGATGTAAGGTCTCTCTCCTGTGTGTGTTTTCTGGTGCAGCTTCAAAGCCTGTGATGTTGAAAAGCTTTTCCCACAATCTGAACAGTGGTGAAGTTTCTCTCCTGTGTGTACTCGCTGGTGTGTAGTCAGATGGCTAGATGTAATAAACCTCTTCCCACATAGATCACAGCTATAAGATTTCTCTCCTGTGTGTATCCGCTGGTGTATAGTCAGATGGCTAGATGTAATAAACCTCTTCCCACATTGATCACAGCTAAAAGGTTTCTCTCCTGTGTGTGTTCTCTGGTGTACTGTCAGATCGCTAGATTGAACAAAACTCTTCCCACATTGACCACAGCTATAAGGTTTCTCTCCTGTGTGTAGTTTCTGGTGTGATTTCAGGGAGCCTGACTGAGTAAAACTCTTCCCACATTGATCACAGCTATGAGGTTTCTCTCCTGTGTGTGTTCTCTGGTGCAACTTCAAAATCTGTGATGTTGAAAAGCTTTTCCCACAATCTGAACAGTGGTGAGATTTCTCTCCTGTGGGTCTCCGCTGGTATTTCCTGAGGTGTTCTGATGTGGAGAGACTCTTCTCTGCCTTGTCAGCATCATGATGTTGCTGAGGCTCCCCAGAAGATCCACGATAGTCGCATCTCTCACCTGTGTGAACAACAAAGTCAGACAGATGGTTAAAGGCCCACAACAGCAGAAATCCACAGTTTATTTCAGGTAAAAGGTGATGCCCAGAGCATAGCCATGAAGTTGTACAACAATTGACGTCTGTTAAATTATTTGACAATTGTCTTAATTACAGTCAAGTGAGCAACAAAGGTCCTATTTTGTCTTGTTTTCACATTAGTAGTAACATCAATGACTGCTAAATTATAATAAAGTTGTGAAATCCTAAGCAGTGTGCCAGACGACTTTTGGTCTCCAACATAGGCCCCTTTCTGTGTTTGCTAAAATTGCGTCAGGAGGGCGATGCACACGTAGAAACTCCTTCAGGCTAATGCGGAAACCGCTAGTTTTGGACGAAGATTTTATTTTTTTCTTTTGTTCTGAATATTACAACTTTGGATTATAATTATAAGGCTCGTTTGAATCTCCTGCTTAATATAATGTTTGTGTTATTGCCACAAATCAACTGCTTTATACTTCATTAAGTAAAATGCTCTTTGACTAGCTTTCCATCAGCCTGACAATGAGTGTTTGTACACTTTGTGTATGCCAAATTTACCCATAACTTCACCTAACAACATAGACCTACTGTAGGACCCAGAACTTCACCTAACAACAACATAGACCTAGGACTATAAATCATGAAATCTTTTGGTGAAATATGGAAACTAAAATCTCTTTGTCATGACATTTCATAACCTGATCACCAGATAATTATGTGAATAATCCCACTAGGCTACTCTAATGTGTTGTCATTCTAAATGTCATGAATAAAGGAAAATAGCTCTGTGTGTTGTACAATAGCTTATACATCAAGGAACAGTCTCTACATATTATGAGAAAAGTATCTCTGTGTCCAAACAGACTAACGAGACCCTACTGGAAATCAAGTAGACAATAACACATTATAAACATCAATTTGTTTAGGAAGGTTGGATCCAACGTGGAGCACGGCATAACTGTTTTTAAGATGGCGCCGGAGAGCAAGGCTGACGTTTTACGTATTCCCAACCAATTGTGTTTTTTTTTTATTGTTTCTTTGCAACTTATTTTTTTTTAAACTTATTTTGTACATAATGTGTCGCTACCGTCTCTTAAGACCAAAAATAACTTCTGGACATCAGAACTGCGATTACTCACCACAGACTGGCAGAATCCTTTTTTTTCTTCCTTTAACGAGTCCGACGTGAACGATATACTGCTTTCCTGGGAACAGGCCCAGATCCCTGTCAGTTGCGTGAAGGGAAGGCGGAGAAAAAGGGGCCTGAGGGCGGGCTGCCTTCTGAGAATTCGTAGGCAATCGAATAAACCCCCACTTCCTTCCATTCCGCTAGCAAACATGCAATCTTTGGAAAATAAAATCTATGACCTACGCGGAAGACTAAACTACCAACGGAACATTCAAAACTGTAATATCTTATGATTCACGGAGTCGTGGCTAAACGACGACATTATCAACATACAGGTGACTGGCTATACACTGTTCGGGCAGGATAGAACAGTGGTGTCTGGTAAGACAAGGGACGGCGGACTATGTATTTTTGTAAATAACAGCTGGTGCACGATATCTAAGGAAGTTGCTCGCCTGAGGTAGAGTATCTCATGATATGCTGTAGACCACAGTATCTACCTAGAGAGTTTATCTATATTTTTCGTAGCTGTCTACATACCACCACAGACCGATGCTGACACTAAGACCTCACTCAATGAGCTGTATACCGCCATAAGTAAGCAAGAAAACGCTCATCCAGAGGTGGCGCTCCTAGTGGCCGGGGACTTTAATGCAGGGAAACTTAAATCTGTCTTACCAAATTTCTATCAGCATGTTAAATGTGCAACCAGAGGGAAAATAACTCTGGACCACCTTTACTCCACACACAGAGACGTGTACAAAGCTCTCTTCGCCCTCCATTTGGCAAATCTGACCATAATTATATTCTCCTGATTCCTGCGTACAAGCTAAAATGAAAGCAGGAAGCACCAGTGACTCGATCAATAAAATAGTGGTCAGATGAAGCAGATGCTAAACTACAGGACTGTTTTGCTAGCACAGACTGGAATATGTTCCGGGATTCCTCCGATGGCATTTAGGAGTACACCACATCAGTCATTGGCTTCATCAATAAGTGCATCGATGACGTCGTCCCCACAGTGACCGTACGTACATACCCCAACCAGAAACCATGGATTACAGGCAACATCCGCACTGAGCTAAAGGCTAGAGCTGCCGCTTTCAAGGAGCGGGACTCTAACCCGGAAGCTTATAAGAAATCCCGTTATGCCCTCTGACGAACCATCAAACAGGCAAAGCGTCAATACAGGACTAAGATCCAATAGCACTACACCGGCTCTGACGCTCGTTGGATGTGGCAGGGCTTGCAAACTATTACAGACTACAAAAGGGAAGCACAGCCGAGAGCTGCCCAGCGACTGAAGCATACCAGACGAGCTAAACTACGGCAAATAACAGTAAAACATGCATGAGAGCACCAGCTGTTCCGGAAGACTGTGTGATCACGCTCTCCGCAGCCGATGTGAGTAAGACCTTTAAACAGGTCAACATTCACAAGGCCACAAGGCCAGACGTATTACCAGGATGTGTACTGCGAGCATGCGCTGGCAAGTGTCTTCACTGACATTTTCAACCTCTCCCTGTCCGAGTCTGTAATACCAACATGTTTCAAGCAGACCACCATTGTCCCGTGCCCAAGAACACTAAGGTAACCTGCCTAAATGACTACTGACCCGTAGCACTCATATCTGTAGCCATGAAGTGCTTTGAAAGGCTGGTCATGGCTCACATCAACACAATCATCCAGGAAACCCTAGACCCACTCCAATTTGCATACCACCCTAACAGATCCACAGATGATGTCATCTCTATTGTACTCCACACTGCCCTTTTCCACCTGGACAAAAGGAACACCTATGTGAGAATGCTATTCATTGACAACAGCTCAGCGTTCAACACCATAGTGCCCTCAAAGCTCATCAATAGCTAAGGACCCTGGGACTAAACACCTCCCTCTGCAACTGGATCCTGGACTTCCTGACGGGCCGCCCCCAGTTGGTAAGGGTAGGTAACAACACAAACGCCACGCCGATCCTCAACACAGGGGCCCCTCAGGGATGCGTGCTCAGTCCCCTCCTGTACTCCCTGTTCACTCATGACTAGACGGCCAGGCACGACTCCAACACCATCATTAAGTTTGCCGATGACACAACAGTGGTAGGCCTGATCAATGACGAGACAGCCTATCGGGAGGAGGTTAGAGACTTGGCCGTGTGGTGCCAGGACAACAACCACGCCCTCAATGTGATCAAGACTAAGGAGATGATTGTGAACTACAGGAAAAAGAGGGCAGAGCACGCCCCCATTCTCATCGACAGGGCTGTAGTGGAGCAGGTTGAGAGCTTCAAGTTCCTTGGTATCCACATCCTTGGTGTTCACATTATAGGCTTAGTTAACTGGTGAACTGTTGAAATCATGGAAACATAATGACTATTCTAATTTTAGAGCTGGAATAGAATGTGCAGCACCTTGAATACATTGTTGTTTGACATGTCTACCGATTAATAAACCAGGGAGGAATTATTGACAGGTTAGGAGGGTGGTGGAGACATCCAAGAGAGGGAAATCAGGAAGGGAAATGGCAGCAAGTAGTGCAAACGAAAGAGAGAAACAGTAGGTGCAGCAACAGCTGTGCTGGAATGAGAACAATATAGATGCTACTTCGAGAACAAACTCTCGCATCTCTCACAGCAAAGAGCGAGGGAGTCCGGGGAATGACTGGAAGAGCAATGAAGGAAGCATTGTGGGATTCTCTTGGCGTAAGTACAGTTGCTGAGAATGGGTGGAGGATGGTGAATTACAGTGGAGTGAAAAGGGCTAAAGTTGGTAATGAACAGCAGATCATGGTTGGAGTGGGAATCATCAGCAAGGGTGTTGTTTTGGGTGACCTGTTAGCGGTCTCAAAGATGGTAAAGGACCAATTGGGTGAAGTGGAATCGGTTTGAGTGACCAGGAGCAGTATGATGCTGATTGTGTGTCAACAGTGCAAAAGGAGAAAGCTTTGTGTGGTTTAGGGATAACAATTCAGGTAGACGCACGTTGATTAAAACGAATGATAGACAGAATGTTTTAATGTGGTTTGGTGAAGTGGTTCTCCCATCTTATGTACAACCTGGATAAGTGAGATATACAGAAGCCGCTGCAGTGTTACAATTGTAAAAAGTATGGACACGTGGCAAGTGTTTGTCGAAGGAATAAATATGTCGTAGTCAGATGAAGCATGTTGTAATAGTGATGGGAATCACATTCCCGAGTTCCTGGAGTGCCCTGTACGAATGAAGGATGTCACAGTAGCTAGGATCAGGCCCATCGAGCAGGTGTCCTATGTGGAGGCAGTGAAAATAGCTGAAGGAGTGAGTAGAGAGAAGATGGTAGTGGATGTCCCACAGTCTGCAGTGAAGCCATGCAGGAGAATGATCCCAACACACTAATAGTGAAGAAGGTGGACTTTGTTGTGTTTATAGAGCAAGATATAAATTGCACTAGTCAAACTAATAAAAAAATCTAAGAAGCTTGACATCATTGTGAAGGCGGAAAATAGATTTCTGGATCTCCAGGACTTTACAGACAAAATGTTACAGGGAGTCCTGAATGAAGAGGTTCCCCCCTCCCAGGTTCCTGAACCTGTGTAGGGATCTGAATAGTACAGTTTTTGTTTGAAAATCAGGGTAGTGAAGTGAATTTGGTTCGTATTATTTTGTATTTTTTTGTAATTTGCATGATTTGTTCATCCAAAACATTTTTTGTTTTTGGGGTATTTTTTTACAACCCTGTACAGTAGGTGGCGGCAATACACCTGATGAGTGTAGTCTGACAATAAACATCAGAGAAGAAGAAGATATGGTTGGAACTGAAGTGTTAGTCAGTGTTTCCAGGTGACCCTAATTAGATGTTACATTACATGTTCTCTTACTTCATGTAGCATGTTAGCTAGCCAACATATTCATTCTTGGCCTATTCCTCTCTGATAAGATACAGGTGCACAAACATGCTTATCTAGCCCTACACCAGCACTGGTACCAGGCAGTATTAGCTAGCGATTAGCAGATAACACATTATTTTAGCAACACCTTGCTAAGAAAAGACAAAATAGCAGGGAGTAGTTTGCAGACAATAAGATAGACAAAACTAATAAGTGTATAGAACGCTTGTGGAGAGCAGCATGTCACCAACATTGTTACATCCATCTGACCATGCAGCGTGAACAGCAAGAAAGTGCTCATGACTCTGAGTAACTGCTCTCTCCTTGAGTGACAAGGGGCAGGGCTCGGTGTGGTTAGTGTGGTTAGCAGGACTAAACTATAAAAACGGACATTATACACATCACATTTAACTAACCAAACATTGAAATACACTTATAGAAGGCAAAATAAAAACTCAAACTGGTCCGTGCATAAACACTGGTTTATGGTAAAATACGGTATACCGCCCGTACACACCACACTCAGGCAGACAAGATGCAAGGACTGACCATCCACGATATCAACATTATAGTTTTAACCATGTTGAGGCTATACAGTACTGATTTACATTGTTCCTAAACATTGGAGTAAAAAAAGCTTATTTGGGGTTCTGATGGGGAACAACAGTTTAACTAAGCTCACTAAGTCCAAATATGGATGTAGCAATTGCAGATTTCCCCTTCAACACCAAACATCAGTTCAACAACTGCAGAGTTTGTGCCTCTGTTTTTAAGACAGTACTTACTAGTGTAAATCAGGGCCCGGTTTCTCAAAACCATCATATGGCTAAGTTCATCGTTAGAACCATTGGATGCCTTAAGATGCGTTTGGGAAACCGGGACCAGATATCCAGTTTCCTCCTCCTCCTTTTTCGATGTAACAGTCATCTCCACATCCTCCTCTTTCACTCCATAAACTGCATCCTCCTCTTCTTTTACTGTAACATCATCCTCTTCTTTTACAGTAACATCATGTTCCTCTTTCACTCTGAACGCGTCTTTCTCTTTTTTAACTGTAACACCCTCTACTTCTTGCTTTAATGTGATATCATCCTCTTCCTCCTCCACTTTCACGAGAGCTTCTTTCTCCGTCCAGCAGACCTCCTCTTCTTTAGCAGGAGAGTAGCTTAGTGACCTCATGGTCGGAGATGTTAGCTAGCTAGGCTAATGCTAACTTAACCAGCCCGCTAGCGGACTAATAAGAACAACACCGTAAATATGAAATTAAATCGGATAACTAACTAGACGACAGAAGTGGGTTTAAAACACAGTGGCTAATATACACGAAATCGTCTAAATAGCTTTAATGGTTCGGCTATTTTGTCTAGCAAGCTACCGAGGTGGCTGACTAACTGTTGCTGCTGTTGAAAGAAGCGTTCCGTCCACTAGATTATACGTCACAGCAGCAGCATTGCCTTAAAGTCCCACACCGTCATCTGCTGACTGGAGTGGGTAACGCAGTTTCATTTCATTTTCAGACAAAAGGTTAAAGGGTAGGAACTTCCTGAATTGGAATTATCCCTCTACACCCTTTACACATGTACTGCACTGGAATTATCCCATTGGCTGGCAGAAACGTGCAGTTCCATTTTTATTGGGCCATCAAAGCTGGCTCAGTGATTTTTGTGATTGGTTACATTTCAGTAACATGTGCATAAGAGAGTAGGGTGTCTGATGTCTGCAGGTCAATGCAACTGAGAAATATGATCCTTGTAATTATTCTCTGTGAATATCAGCAGTGGTAATGATTGGGAAATATTTTGTTCATTTCATCAGAGCAACATTATAATTAATGACTTCTGAACAACCATATTTTATTTAATGTCTATTAAGACTATCTTTTCAACTTTATTTCACTATATGTTTCATTATAGAGAACATAACATGATAATACATGACATCTACAATGGCAAGAAAAAGTATATGAACCTTTTGGAATGACCTGGATTTCTGCATACATTGGTCATCACATTTGTCACAACAATAGACACAACAATAGACAAACATAGTGTGCTTAAACTGATAACACACACATTATTGTATTGTTCTTGTCTATATTGAATACATAATTTAAACATTCACAGTGTAAGTTGGAAAAAGTATGTGAACCCCTAGGCTAATGACTTCTTCAAAAGCTATTTGGAGTCTGGAGTGAGCTAACATGGAGTCCAATCAAGACGAGTTTGGAGATGATGGTTAGAGCTGCCTTGCCCTATAAAAAATGCTCACTAAATGTGAGTTTGCTGTTCACAAGAAGCATTGCCTTATGTGAACCATGCCTCGAACAAAATAGATCTCAGAAGACCTAAGATTAAGAATTGTTGACTTGCATAAAGCTGCAAAGGGTTACAAAAGTATCTCTAAAAGCCTTGATATTCATCAGTCCACGGTAAGACAAATTGTCTATAAATGGATAAAGGTCAGCGCTGTTGCTACTCTCCCTTGGATTGGCCGTCCTGCAAAGATGACAGCAAGAGCACAGTGCAGAATGCTCAATGAAGTTAAGAAGAATCCTAGAGTGTCAGCTAAAGACTTACAGAAATCTCTGGAACATGCTAACATCCCTGTTGACGAGTCTGCGATACGTAAAAAACTAAACAAGAATGGTGTTCATGGGAGGACACCACAGAAGAAGCCACTGGTGTACCAAAAAAAAACATTGTGCAAGTCTTAAGTTTGCAAAAGTGCACCTGGATGTTCCACAGCGCTACTGGCAAAATATTCTGTGGATACATTAAACTAAGGTTGAGTTGTTTGGAAGGAACACACAACACTATGTGTGGAGAAAAAAAGCCACAGCACACCAACATCAAAACCTCATTCCAACTGTAAAGTATGGTGGAGGGAGCATCATGGTTTGGGGCTGCTTTGCTGCCTCAGGGTCTGGACAGCTTGCTATCATCAACGGAAAAATTAATTCCCATGTTTATCAAGACATTATGCAGGAGAATGTTAGGCTATCTGTCCGCCAATTGAAGCTCAAGTTGGGTGATGCAACAGGACAACGACCCAAAACACAGAAGTAAATTAACAACAGAATATCTTAAACAGAAGAAAATACGCCTTCCGGAGTGGCTCTGTCAGAGTCCAGACCTCAACCTGATTCAGATGCTGTGGCAATACCTCAAGAGAGCAGTTCACACCAGACATCCCAAGAATATTGCTGAACTGAAGCAGTTTTGTAAAGAGGAATGTCCAAAATTCCTCCTGACCGTTGTGCAGGTCTGATCCGCAACTACAGAAAACGTTTGGTTGAGCTTATTGCTGCCAAAGGAGGGTCAACCAGTTATTAAATCCAAGGGTTCACATACTTTTTCCACCCTGCACTGTGAATGTTTACATGGTGTGTTCAATAAAGACATGAAAACGTATAATTGTTTGTGTGTTATTAGTTTAAGCAGACTTTGTTTGTCTATTGTTGTGACCTAGATGACATTCCAATTTTATGACCAATTTATTCAGAAATCCAGGTATTTCCAAAGGGTTCACATACTTTTCTTACCACTGTAAGTAGCTGAATATGCTTATGGACTAACAGTCTGAGTTTGAAGGGCACAACTCATGTCATTCTGGTTGAACAGTGAGGGACTAGTTGAGTTTCATATTGGGGCTAAATGGCTAATGTAATGATGCATTAAGCCATGTATATAATTATATATATATATATATATATATATATATATATATATACAGTACCAGTAAAACATGTGGACACACCTACTCATTTAAGTTTTTATTTTATTTTACTATTTTCTACATTTGTAGAATAATAGTGAAGACATCAAAACTACGAAATAACGCATGCAATCCTGAAGTAACCAAAAAAGTGTTAAACAAATCAAAATATATTGTATATTCTTCAGAATAGCCACCCTTTGCCTTGATGACAGCTTGTCACACTATTGGCAATCTGTCAAATAAATCAATTAATATTACATAGTAAATCTGCTGAACAATACATAATATAACCTCAGAAATAGTGACACATTATTGATATTCATGGGTGTAAAGGCCTGTTGGTTAAGAGTTCAGAAATGTCTGCTCCTGCTTTTTTCAATGTGTCCACAGAGGACACCTCTGGTGTTGTGTCAGGTTTCTTAGGGAAACAAAGCTTTTCCCACAGTCAGAGCAGTGGTAAGGTTTGTCTCCTGTGTGTGTTCTCTGGTGTTGTGTCAGGCTTCTTAGGGAAGCAAAGCTCTTCCCACAGTCAGAGCAGTGGTAAGGTTTGTCTCCTGGGTGTGTTTGCTTATGTTCAGTCAGATAATAAGTTCTACCAAAGCTTTTCCCACATTGATCACTGCTATAAGATTTCTCTCATGTGTGTGTTCTCTGGTGTCTATTCAGGCTGTTTGACTGAGTAAAACTCTTCCCACATTGATTACAGCTATAAGGCTTCTCTCCTGTGTGTGTTCTCTGGTGTCCTTTAAGGTGTCCTATCCGAGAAAAGCTTTTCCCACATTGCTCACAGCTATATGGATGCCCTCCTGAGTGTGTTCGCTGGTGTGATAGCAGGTTGCTTGACTGAGTAAAACTCTTGCCACACTGATCACAGCTATAAGGCTTTTCTCCTGTGTGTGTTCTCTGGTGCTCTTTAAGGCGTTCTCCCCGAGAAAAGTTTTTCCCACATTGCTCACAGTTAAATGGCTGTTCTCCTGTGTGTGTTCTCTGGTGTGATACCAGGTTGCTTGACTGAGTAAAACTCTTGCCACACTGATCACAGCTATAAGGCTGCTCTCCTGTGTGTGTTCTCTGGTGTGATACCAGGTTGCTTGACTGAGTAAAACTCTTGCCACACTGATCACAGCTATAAGGCTGCTCTCTTGTGTGTGTTCTCTGGTGTGTTTTCAGATTACTTGAATTAGTAAAACTCTTCCCACATTGATTACAGCTGTAAGGCTTCTCTCCTGTGTGTACTCGCTGGTGTATTTTAAGTTTTGATGAAGATTTGCAATGTTTCCCACAGTGAGAGCAGCAGTGAGACTTCTCTCCTGTATGTACTCGCTGGTGTTTTTTAAGTTCTGATGAAGATTTGCAATGTTTCCCACAGTCAGAGCAGCAATGAGGTTTCTTCCCTGTGGGTCTCTGCTGGTGTTTCTTGAGGTGTTCTGATCTGGAGAGACTCTTCTCTGCCTCGTCAGCATCATGATGTTGTTGAGGCTCCCCAGAAGATCCACGATAGTCCCGTCTCTCTCCTGTGTGAACGTCAAAGTCAGTCAACGTAGTGAATGTTTAAATGTTTTTACAAACTTTGACAAATGTCTTCTAAGTTGTTTTAGTTTGATTTTGGTCCACCAGCCACTGTGGCAGGCAGATGAAAGAATATACCAGCCACTGTGGCAGGCAGATAAAAAAATATACACGCCATTTTTTACCAGCCCAAATATTTTTTGGGCCATGAATGATTACACTAAAAATCACAACAACAAGAAAACGAATGAGCATGCTTGGCAATGTTTGTAAAACAAGAAACGTAAGGAAGAAGTAATGTGGTATATTGCTCAACGTAATTACATTTTTGTGACAAGAGTCTTTATAACCAATTTGTTAAAATAATTCATTTAGATACAATAGTAATGATGAACAGTTGTAAAAGTGAATATCAAGACTCAACAAAGTGCCTCCATAACACAACCCATCACTACACACCACACTGTCCTGCCAGATAAAATGCTTACTTATTATTATAGTTCAGGGCTCTACGCTGACATGTGTTCCTAAGTTTATATACTGAACAAAAATATTAACGCAACATGAAAAGTGTTGGTCCCATGTTTCATGCGGGATCGTCTGAGGGAGGGGGGTGCTGAGGAGTATTTCTGTCTGTAATAAAGCCCTTTTGTGGGGAAAAACTCATTCGGATTGGCTGGGCCTGGCCTATGGCAGCCACCTGCCCAGTCTTGAAAACCATAGATTAGGGCCTAATGAATTAATTCCAATTGACTTCTATGAACTGTAACTCAGTAAAATCTTTGAAATTGTTGCATATTGCGTTTATATTTTTGTTCAGTATAGTTAGGAGCTGGGTAATTCCACAGTAACGGAATTACACGAGACTGATTTTTCACTTTAAAATGATTGCAAAACAAAAACCATTGCTGCTTCAAAACCACGTTTGTGTACATCAGTTCAACAACTGCATAGTTTGTGCCCCCGTTATTAAATATGAGTATTTACTGGTGTTAATCTGACCTATCTCCTCATCCTTCACGTCAAAAACGGCATCCTCCTCTTCTTTTACTGTAACATCCTCCTCTTTCACTCTGAACGCGTCTTTCTCTTCTTTAACTGTAACAGCATCACCCTCTACTTCTTTTTTCACCGTAACATCCTCCTCCTCTTTCACGGCAACGTTCAGCCCCAGATCTTCTTTCTCCGTCCAGCAGACCTCTTCTTTAACATGAGGGGAGAAGTTTAGTGAGCTCATGGTCGGGGATAATAGCTAGCTAGCATTAGCGTAGTGCTAGGCTAATTTATAAAGCCAACTAAGTTAGCTGACTAACAACTTAAATATGAAATGAAAAGTAGATCCGATATAATTGTGTTGATTACACAGTGGCTATACACCGACACAGTCCAAAGAACTTCAATGTTTCGGCTGTTTTGGCTAGCAAGTTACCAAGGTGGCTGACTAGCTGTCGATGTTGAAGAAGCGTCCCGTCCACTAGATAATACGTCACAGTGGCAGAATCACCTGAAAGACGCACATCGCCATCTGCTGACTGGAGTTGGTATCGCAGTTGAGAAAATACTTTCAGACAAAAAGCTAAAAAGCGACTGCCCCTAAAAACCAACGACTCCCTTTGAAAACGGGCGATGTGCCATCAGAAACATTTATTATAGTGTAAAAATGTACTACAAAGTGTAGCTAAATAGATTAACGTTGGTCATATCCATCGGACAATTTCTTGGGCCACTATTATCTATTTTGCAATTGGCCTGGTCCCCTTCACAACACGAAACCCCACTAACCCATCACGACTGGTCTACCGACGGAAACGCACGAGGAGGCTATACACAGACTTCCTCATCTTTGTTAGCCGGCCTGCTAGCCTTTGCTAGCTTGCTATCCCGGCTAGCTGTCTGAATCGCCGTGTCCCCAACCAGCCTCACTATTGTTAGGTTGCGTCAAATTTAGTCTGGTGTTGAGGATGAAAGATTACTAGAGTACGTTCTTAATTCAAGGTATTTATTCTCACAAGCATAAATGGTAAATATGAAGTTCGTATATACGGGGTTCAATGATACACCACGCAGGGCTACCAGAGAACTGCCCTTTCTGCTAAATGCATTGGTATAAGTATGTTCTGACAGAGTTA
>QNTS01015800.1:3975-15918 GCA_003317085.1 Hucho hucho
TACCAGCATGTCACATGTGCAACCAGAGGAAAAAAACTCCACCTTTACCACCTTTACTCCACACACAGAGATGCACACAAAGCTCTCCCACCGCCCTCAATTTGTCAAATCTGACCCTAGTTATATCCTCCTGCTTCCTGCTTACAAGCAAAAACTAAAGCAGGAAGTACCAGTGACTCGCTCAATACGGAAGTGGTCAGATGGCGCGGATGCTACGCTACAAGACTGTTTTGCTAGCACAGACTGGAATATGTTCCGGGATTCATCCAATGGCATTGAGGAGTATACCACCTCAGTCATCGGCTTCATCAATAAGTGCATCGACGACGTCGTCCCCACAGTGAGCGCACGTACATATCCCAACCAGAAGTTATGGATTACAGGCAACATCCGCATCGAGCTAAAGGCTAGAGCTGCTGCTTTCAAGGAGCAGGACACTAATCCGGACGCCTATAAGAAATCCCTCTTTGCCCTCAGACGAACCATCAAAAAAGCAAAGCGTCAATACAGGATTAAGATTGAATCCTACTACACCGGCTCCGATGCTCGTTGGATGTGGCAGGGCTTGAAAACTATTGTGGATGACAAAGGGAAACCCAGACGCG
Source organism: Hucho hucho (assembly GCA_003317085.1). Classification (NCBI taxonomy): domain Eukaryota; kingdom Metazoa; phylum Chordata; class Actinopteri; order Salmoniformes; family Salmonidae; genus Hucho; species Hucho hucho. Next base: position 4,581 of record QNTS01015800.1, read on the forward strand.
AGCTGCCCAGTGACGCGAGCTTACTAGACGAACTAAATGCATTTTATGCTCGCTTCGAGGCAAGCAACACTGAAGCATGCACGAGAGCACCAGCTGTTCTGGATGACTATGTGATAACGCTCTCGGTAGCCGATGAGAGCAAGACCTTTAAACAGGTCAACATTCACAGAGCCATGGATTACCAGGACGTGTACTCAAAGCATGCGTGGACCAACTGGCAAGTGTCTTCACTGACATTTTCAACCTCTCCCTGACCGAGTCTGTAATACCTACATGTTTCAAGCAGACCACCATTGTCCCTGTGCCCAAGGAAGTGAAGGTAACCTGCCTAAATGATTACAGCCCCGTAGCACTCACGTCGTTAGCCAATACATTTTTTGGCTCACATAAACAGAATCCTCCCGGAAACCATAGACCCACTCCAATTCGCATACCGCCCAAACAGATCCACAGATGACGCAATCTCAATTGCACTCCACACTGCCCTTTCCCACCTGGACAAAAGGAACACCTATGGGAGAATGCTGTTCATTGACTACAGCTCAGCGTTCAACACCATCGTGCCCACGAAGCTCATCACTAAGCTAAGGACCCTGGGACTAAACACCTCCCTCTGCAACTGGATCCTGGACTTCCTGACGGGCCACACCCAGGTGGTAAGGGTAGGCCTTAACACGTCTGCCACACTGATCCTCAGCACTGGAGCCCCTCAGGGGTGTGTACCTAGTCCCCTACTGTACTCCCTGTTCACCCACGACTGCGTGACCAAGCACGACTCCAACACCATCATTAAGTTTGCTGACAACTCAACAGTGGTAGGCCTGATCACCAACAACGATGAGACAGCCTATAGGGAGGAGGTACGAGAACTGTGGTGCCAGGACAACAACATCTCCAAACACACCAAGACAGTCGTGAAGAGGGCACGACAAAACCTTATCCCCCTCAGGAGACTGAAAAGATTTGATGTTTTTTTATTTAACTAGGCAAGTCAGTTAAGAACAAATTCTTATTTGCAATGATGGTCTAGGAACAGCAGGTTAACTGCCTTGTTCAGGGGCAGAACGACAGATTTTTACCTTGTCAGCTTAGGGATTCAATCTAGCAACCTTTTGGTTACTGGCCCAACGCTCTAACCACTAGGCTACCTGCCGCATGTGTCCACAGATCCTCAAAAAGTTCTACAGCTGCACCATCGAGAGCATCCTGACCGGTTGCATCACCGCCTGGTATGGCAACTGCTCAGCATCTGACCGTAAGGCACTACAGAGGGTAATTCATACGGCCCAGTACATCACTGTGGCCAAGCTTCCTGCAGTCTAGGACCTATATAATAGGCGGTGTTAGAGGAAAGCCCATAAAATTGTCAGAGACTCAAGTCACCCAAGTTATAGATTGTTTTCTCTGTATTAATGTTGTATATTACCATGAATTAATGTTGTATGTTACCATGTATTAATCCCTCCCATATATTGTTGTATATTACCATGTATTAATCTGTTATATTACCATATATTAATGTTGTATATTACCATGTATTAATGTGTTATATTACCATATATTAATTTTGTATATTAGCATGTATTAATGTGTTATATTACCATATATTAATTTTGTATATTAGCATGTATTAATGTGTTATATTACCATATATTAAAGTGTTACATTACCATGTATTAATCCCTCCCATACAGTTGAAGACGGAAGTTTACATACACCTTAGCCAAATACATTTAAACTCAGTTCTTCACAATTCCTGACATTTAATTCTAGTAAAAATTCCCTGTTTTAGGTCAGTTAGGATGACCACTTTATTTTAAGAATGTGAAATGTCAGAATAATAGTAGAGAGAATGATTTATTTCATGTTCTATTTCTTTCATCACATTCCCAGTGGGTCAGAAGTTTACATACAGTCAATTAGTATTTGGTAGCATTGCCTTTAAATTGTTTAACTTGGGTCAAACATTTCGGGTAGCCTTCCAAAACATTCCCACAATAAATTGGGTGAATTTTGGCCCATTCCTCCTGACAGAGGTTTGTAGGCCTCCTTGCTCACACACACTTTTTCAGTTCTGCCCACAAATTTTCCATAGGTTTGAAGTCCAGGCTTTGTGATGGCCATTCCAATACCTTGACTTTGTTGTCCTTCAGCCATTTTGCCACAACTTTGGAAGTATGCTTGGGGTCATTGTCCATTTGGAAGACTCATTTGCAACCAAGCTTTAACTTCCTGACTGATGTCTTGAGATGTTGCTTCAATATATCCACATAATTTTCCATCCTCATGATGTCATCTATTTTGTGAAGTGCACCAGTCCCTCCTACAGCAAAGCACCCCCACAACATGATGCTGCCACCCCCGTGCTTCATGGTTGGGATGATGTTCTTCGGCTTGCAAGCCTCCCCCTTTTTCTTCCAAACATAACGATGGTCATTATGGCCAAACAGTTCTATTTTTGTTTCATCAGACCAGCGGACATTTCTCCAAAAAGTACGATCTTTGTCCCCATGTGCAGTTGCAAACCGTAGTCTGGCTTTTTTATGGCGGTTTTGGAGCAGTGGCTTCTTCCTTGCTGAGCGGCCTTTCAGGTTATGTCTATATAGGACTCGTTTTACTGTGGATATAGATACTTTTGTACCTGTTTCCTCCAGCATCTTCACAAGGTCCTTTGCTGTTGTTCTGGGATTGATTTGCACTTTTTGCACCAAAGTACGTTAATCTCTAGGAGACAGAATGTGTCTCCTTCCTGAGAGGTATGACGGCTGCGTGGTCCCATGGTGTTTATTCTTGCGTACTATTGTTTGTACAGATGAACGTGGTACCTTCAGGCTTTTGGAAATTGCTCACAAGGATGAACCAGACATGTGGAGGTCTACAATTCTTTTTCTGAGGTCTTTTGATTTTCCTATGATGTCAAGCAAAGAGGCACTGAGTTTGAAGGTAGGCCTTCATATACACCGACAGGTACATCTCCAATTGACTCAAATGATGTCAATTAGCATATCAGAAGCTTCTAAAGCCATGACATAATTTTCTGGAATTCATCAAGCTGTTTAAAGGCACAGTCAACTTAGTGTATGTAAACTTCTGAACCACTGGAATTGTGATACAGTGAATTATAAGTGAAATAATCTGTCTGTGAACAATTGTTGGAAAAATTACTTGTGTCATGGACAAAGTAGATGTCCTAACCGACTTGCCAAAACTATAATTTGTTAACAATAAATTTGTGGAGTGGTTGAAAAAAAAGTTTTAATGACTCCAACCTAAGTGTATGTAAACTTCCAACTTCAACTGTAAATGGAGGTCCTGTGCTGGCGTTTATTGTCTCCAGCACAAGGTGCACCTGTGTAATGATCATGCTGTTTAATCAGCTTCTTGATATGCCACACCTGTCAGGTGCATGGATTATCTTGGGAAATGAGTAATGCTCACCAACAGGGTTGAAAACAAATTTGTGCACAACATTTGAAAGCTTTTTGTGCGTATGGAACATTTCTGGAATATTTTATTTCAGCTCATGAAACATGGGACCAACACTTTACATGTTGCATTGATACTGTTATTCAGTGTACAATTACATTTTTCAAGAGTAAGTTTAAAGCCGGACGGAGTTCCTTTTTTTTTTTAGGGGGGAGGGGAGTCTGCACCTCCCTGCCGACCCCTCACGCCCCCCTCTAGGGGGAACGCTCCACAGTTTGGGAATCACAAGTGTATAGTGCCGTATTGCCGTATTGCATTAGTAGTTAAATGCACTGTTTGTGACAGCAGATGAAACTTGATGATTTCCGGAACAGCTACTACAATAAGTTAAATAAAGTTAAAGGAGCTTCCGTAATTTAATGTCCATCTATTGCATGATGTCTATGGTAAAATCTTTAACTTTATTTAAATGAATTAATGAGGGGCGAACAAAGTCAAGCAACGTCAGGGTAGAGAACAGTCCCATTAATGAGGGCGAACCAAGTCAAGCAACGTCAGGGTAGAGAACAGTCCCATATGAATGGTGGATAAAGGGATGTGCCTGTCAACTATCCATTCACAAAATAACAGCTGTTGTTATAACTGCAACCTGGTTGTATAGCCATGTATTTGGCTTTTCCATATTCTATTGAATAACAGTGGAGAGGAGTTGTAGCTAAAGCTGTATGTGGATGACTGTCTGATTATATCAGCAAATACAAGCTAACACTATAAAGATGTCATTTACAGGGGAGGCTTGATCATAATCATTCGGTAAGAGTGCAAATTGTAAAAATGCTTCTCAATTTGGCAAGGAGGCATTTTCCTGATGTGAAATTTGTGAAACATGTTCAGATAGCCCTCATACTCCAAACTAAACCATAAGCTACAACTCTAAGAGCTTTCCAAAGACTTGCATTAGATAATGATTAAGCAAACAACTTAAAATCTTATCTTATCTTACATTTTCTTAGTGGATATTTATATGTAAATAAGGTCAGGTTGGATGTCTTCACCCATACCAGTAGTTGGTTCTGAAAAGAGTAGTGATTAGCTTCTTATCTTGTGTAGGCGATACGCTATCTGCGGTGAGCATATCTCCTGTACCCAAAGACTCTCAGAACATTGTGGAGGAGCATATTAATCTTGGGATTCACCCCGATCGTGCGTTGTACTGTACCTGACAATTAAAGGGGAGTTCAGATTGATCTGTCATATGCAGCAGTTACCATGAATGCAATCTCAGCGAACACAGGAACATTGTCTTTAAAAATCGTTGAGTCTATTGACGCACCCCTGCGTCAAAAAAATCTGTAATTTTAACCAAAGAGATAAACTCAGCAAAAAAAGAAAGAAAGTTCTTGCTGTGAGATGTTACCCCATTCTCCCGCCAAGGCACCTGCAAGTTCCTGGACATTTCTGTGGGGAATGGCCCTAGCCCTAGCCCTCGCCCTCCGATCCAACAGGTCCCAGACGTGCTCAATGGGATTGAGATCCGGGCTCTTCGCTGGCCATGGTTAAACACTGACATTCCTGTCTTGCAGGAAATCACGCACAGAATGAGCAGTATGGCTGGTGGCATTGTCATTCTGGAGGGTCATGTCAGGATGAGCCTGCAGGAAGGGTACACCATGAGGGAGGAGGATGTCTTCCCTGTAACGCACAGCATTGAGATTGCCTGCAATGACAACAAGCTCAGTCCGATGATACTGTGACACACCACCCCAGACCATGACGGACCCTCCACCTCCAAATCAATCCCGCTCCAGAGTACAGGCCTCGGTGTAACGCTCATTCCTTTGACAATAAACGCAAATCCGACCATCACCCTTGGTGAGACAAAATCGCAACTCGTCAGTAAAGAACACTTTTTGACAGTCCTGTCTGGTCCAGCGATGGGGGTTTGTGCCCATAGGCAACGTTGTTGCCGGTGATGTCTGGTGAGGACCTGCCTTACAACAGGCCTACAAGCCCTCAGTCCAGCCTCTCTCAGCCTATTGTCTGAGCACTGATGGGTGGATTGTGCGTTCCTGGTGTAACTCGGGCAGTTGTTGTTGCCATCCTGTACCTGTCCCGCAGGTGTGATGTCCGGATGTACCGATCCTGTGCAGGTGTTGTTACACATGGTCTGCCACTGCGAAGACGATCGGCTGTCCGTCCTGTCTCCCTGTAGCGCTGTCTTAGGCATCTCACAGTACGGACATTGCAATTTATTGCCCTGGCCACATCTGTAGTCCTCATGTCTCATTGCAGCATGCCCAAGGCACGTTCACACAGATGAGCAGGGACCCTGGGCATCTTTCTTTTGGTGTTTTTCAGAGTCAGTAGAAAGGCCTCTTTAGTGTCCTAAGTTTTCATCACTGTGACCTTAATTGCCTACCGTCTGTAAGCTGTTAGTGTCTTAACGACCGTTCCACAGGTGCGTGTTCATTAATTGTTTATGGTTCATTGTACAGGCATGGGAAACAGTGTTTAAACCCTTTACAATGAAGATCTGTGAAGTTATTTGGATTTTTACTAATTATCTTTGAAAGACAGGGTCCTGAAAAAGGGACGTTTCTTTTTTTGCTGAGTTTATCTGTTTTTTTTTGCATTGGCTGTGTCTCAGTTTTGCTCTACGAGTGTCAAGGGACTCATCTGCTGTCGGTAATGCTGATGTGCCAAATTCTTTCTGTAGAATCCGAAACCGTTTGGGCTACAAACTAATATGAACCACTGTGGACAGGGGAGACTCTCAGGAACAAGATGGTGTCACGGGACTCATCTGAAGGTAACCAATACAAATGAATGGAGGTATGGAGGTAGTTTGTGCCAACAAAAATAATTATATACAGTATATATGTGACCGACCGGCTCAAATCATTCTTATGTAGCAACAATTGATTTTTTTTTACATTGGCTAAAGTAGAGACTGACATGTCATACACTACAGTTCAGGAGCAATGGGGAAGTAATTTTGCTTTGAAAGTTGATAAACTTGTAAACTCACTTTTGAGATAATGACATTTGAATGTTTTGGTACACCTACTGGAAAGCTCTTCTTCGTCTCCACCCATTCAGCATCGTTCACGCCCTCTTAAGCTTTAGCCCCTCCCATCTCTTTAAGGGTTGATCCGAATGTACTAACAACAGCAGTCAAGCACCCAAACTAACTTGCTACTTCCAGACATCTAAGTCAGAGAGAACAGCTCACTGAACATTACTCGCCCCAGCAGAGCTGGTTAGGCTGTACTGTTATCCATTGTGTTGGTGACTACAACTGGGTTGTCAGATTATCTGTTCGTAAAATTCAGAGCGCTTCGCGTTCAGAACGAACACTGGACGCTCTGGCCGATTAGTAAGTTTGATCCAAACGTTCTGACCTCACAACGGTAGTCAAGCACCCAAGCTAACTGGCTAACATTGGCTGGCTTGCTAGCTACTTACAGACACATAATGAGAGAACACCCCGCTCTGACAATTTTACTCGCCCTAGCAGAGCTGGTTAGGCTGTTATGAGAAATGGCCTTTGAATGTTTTGGTACCTACTGGAGAGCTCTTCTTTGTCTATACCCATTCAGCATTGTTCACACCCTCTTAAGCTTTAGCCCCACCCATCTAGTTTCGCTCTCGGAGCGTTCAGAGCGCACACTTTATGCTCTGGCCGATGATTTGTTCACCTCTGGATAACATGAAAACAGCCTAACCAGCTCTGCTGGCAACAATTTCATTACGTTTTTTTGACTACATTTACTGACAACGGCCATATTCAACGGGTGTTGTACACTTTATCTTAAGACATGTAGCTAGCTAGCTAGGTAAACAATGAACCTAGCTAGGTAAACAATGTCTAAGATCACGTACATCACGTAATGTTAGCCAGCCAGCTAACATTAGCTAGATAAACAACAATGAACGTAGTGCCAAATCATGTCGTTACTACCCTGCATGAATCTGCTGGGAGCTAACCAACCAGGTTCAATGTTAGCTAGCTAACATTAGGCTCTAACTAGCAAAGCAAACGGCTATGGGATACAAATAATAACATCAGCTAGGGAGCCAGCCAGCTAACGTTAGCTAGCTAGCTAACAGTACACTATAGCTGAAGACATGTAGCTAGCTAGGAAAACAAGGAACCTAGCTAGCTAAACAATGTGTACGATCACACACGTCACGTAACATTAGCTAACAAGCCAGCCAGCTAACGTTAGCTAGTTAAACAACAATAACATATTATCCTGCATGAATCTGCTGGGAGCTAACCAACCAGGTTCAATGTTAGCTAGCTAATATTAGGCTCTAACTAGCAAAGCAAACGGCTCTGGGATACGAATAATAATGTCATACACTTAACGTTAGCTAGGGAGCCAGCCAGCTAACGTTAGCTAGCTAACAGCACACTTTAGCTTGAAATTAAACCACTTTCTGTCAAAATTTTAAATATCTGAAAATCTTTCCCATATGCATCATCATGCATGATGGACGCGTCTCCCTGCCACGGTTTGCCGTATTTTGAAGATGTAATCCGGAGACGTGTGTTTTCTCCATCTCTTTACGTGTGTTTTCTCCATCCCTTTAGCTATCCCTTTAGCAATTGAGATCGACAGACTATGGCATAAGGGGTTGACAAGTGGATAAGAGGCAATCTGTAAAGACATTAATGAGCGAGCTAGGACAGACGTAGCCAATATAGCTATTTGTTCAGCACTTTTTAAATGTACAGCGACAGAATTCAGAACATGACCGGTCTTACAGTATTCTCCCTGTACACCAAGTCAGAACTGTAGGATAAGCAGACAATGAAAGTGTCAATGCCGGTGTGTGTAGCTGGTGCATAAAGTCAGGCGCAGGAAAGCAGAGATGAATGAACAACGTATTTAATCCAATACGGCAAAAGGTAATCAAATACAACTTGCCCAAAACACACGGGTTCCACAGATTGGAACAACACTTACGCAACTCCACTGCACGATAAAACATTTTAAAAAGCCGCGTTCGACAGGATTAGCAACAGACTGACCAGCTCAAATAGACAGAATATATATGGCAGACGAATCCAAACTCCTCTCTCTGCATTTCCAGCCCAATTATCTCAGCCAATCATATCTAGTGGAAAGATTGACCCTTGGTTGCTGTGGGAGTTCCACCGTCTCCATCCAGATCGCCCTGCGCCTCGTCCTCCGGGTCGTCCCCGAGGCCGGTGTCGGCGCCTGCTGGCGTCAAGGGGGGGTACTGTCACGACTTTCGCCGAAGTCGGTCCCTCTCCTTGTTCGGGCGGCTTTCGGCGGTCGACGTCACCGGTTTTCTAGCCATCGCCGATCCATTTTTCATTTTCCATTGGTTTTGTCCTTGTTTTACACACCTGGTTTCAATCCCACAATTACTTGTTCATTATTTAACCCTCTGTTCCCCCATGTTTGTTTGTGAGTGATTGTTTATTGTTCATTGTCGGTTATTTTTATTCCGGCTGTTTTTTTCACCCGTGTGTTTTGGGCAAGTTGTATTTGATTACCTTTTGCCGTATTGGATTAAATACGTTGTTCATTCATCTCTGCTTTCCTGCGCCTGACTTTATGCACCAGCTACACACACCGGCATTGACACTTTCATTGTCTGCTTATCCTACAGTTCTGACTTGGTGTACAGGGAGAATACTGTAAGAACGGTCATGTTCTGAATTCTGTCGCTGTACATTTAAAAAGTGCTGAACAAATAGCTATATTGGCTACGTCTGTCCTAGCTCGCTCATTAATGTCTTTACAGATTGCCTCTTATCCACTTGTCACCCCCTTATGCCATAGTCTGTACATCTCAATTGTCAGTAGAAACCACAGTTATATAAGCAAGTCAGCCATATCAGATATGTTTTTTTAAAAGGAAATAAATGAGGCTGAATAAATGTTTCGCTTCCAGACAAGGCTCCACTGATAGCCAGGTGTTGGGACTGCTGTTGGGACTCTGCTGTTGGGACAGCTTTATGTAGGCCCTAACAGATTGTGGGCACCGTTTTGAAACCGTTATGGTGCAATTAATGTATTGTTTAGTGTGTTGTGCTATGGCTTTGCTGACATCTAAAAACATTTGGGGGGAGATTGCCCCACCAAGATTTACATGCTAAAATCGTCACTGACTTCGATCCACTCCTGAGCCCTGAAGCTTCTCTTCCATCTGTCTTCCTCAAGGTAGAATACAGAGAATATGGGAAATGCTTTAAGGACGGCTGCGGAGTCCAACTGGGCAGTCATGTGAGACTAGAGGCAGCATCCTAAAGGAAGAGTCCAACTGGGCAGCAGGGTAGCCTAGTGGTTAGAGTAGTAACCGAAAGGTTGCAAGTTCAAATCCCTGAGCTGACAAGGTACAAAACTGTCGTTCTGCCCCTGAACAGGCAGTTAACCCACTGTTCCTAGGCTGTCATTGAAGATAAGAATTTGTTCTTAACTGACTTGCCTAGTTAAATAAAATAATCCTGAAGGAGGAGTCCAACTGGGCAGTCATGTGAGACTAGAGGCAGCATTGTAAAGGAGGAGTCCAACTGGGAAGTCATGTGAGACTAGGGCATCTTCCTTTTAGAACCAAGGCATATTGTACTAAATGAAATGTCTACTGACATTTGCCAAGTGTTACTGACACATCTTTGCTCTCTAGTGACCCTCTTCAGCGATCTAGAAGATTTGTCTCTGTGTAGAAAATAATTTACGACAGACCTTTTTTAAAAAATGCACTCTATTCCCTATATAGTGCACTTCCTTTGACCAGGGTCAATAGGGTAAAAAGTAGTGCACTCTATAGGGAATAGGATGCCATTTGGGATGTGCCCTGGATGCAGGTCAGAGAGGGCTGAGAGTTCAGGTCTAAAGATTGCTAGAGAGTTGACAGCAGGGTGTGGAGGATACAACATGAAATGTATTAACTTCCAGACCCATTCCTGGGCAGTCTGATAGAGTCCACCGGTGAATTGGACTGAAGAGAGACAGGTTGCACCCCAAATGGCACCCTACTCCTTATCTAGAGCAATACTTTTGACCAGAGCCCTGAGCCCTATGGGAGCCCTATGGGCTCTGGTCAAATGTAGTGCACTTTGTAGGGAATAAGGTGTGACTTTGAGATGCTGCAAAGTCTACCAACCTTAACATGCTTATAGAGCACAGCCCTGTAGGTGCTGTTCGTTTAGCTACTATCAGCAGCACTGATACCACACACGTAGTAGATGTCAGTTGACTGCTGCAGCACTGATACCACTTAATGGAAGTCAATCGACTGCCACAGACTTTATGCCACAGTGAATCAGTGTATATCCTGTTAGTTTCATATGGCTGTGGCCAGATACCTCCATTTTTTGTAGCTGTAAATGAATCAGTGTATATCATGTTAGTTCCATTTAGATATGGCCAGATACCTCCATTTTGTTAGTGTCATGCATTTATTTAGCCTATACATAACGTAACCATTGACTGGGTCTGATGATGTGTCAACACTAGACATACATACATGTTCTGAAGAACTGCACCATGACATACATACATGTTCTGAAGACCTGCACCATGACATACATACATGTTCTGAAGACCTGCACCATGACATACATACATGTTCTGAAGACCTGCACCATGACATACATACGTGTTCTGAAGACTTGTACCCTGACACACATACATGTTCTGAAGACCTGCACCATGTCATACATACATGTTCTGAAGACCTGCACCATGACATACATACATGTTCTGAAGACCTGCACCCTGACATACATACATGTTCTGAAGACCTGCACCATGACATACATACATGTTCTGAAGACCTGCACCATGACATACATACATGTTCTGAAGACCTGCACCATGACATACAGTGGGGCAAAAAAGTATTTAGTCAGCCACCAATTGTGCAAGTTCTC
>QNTS01015824.1:2954-14652 GCA_003317085.1 Hucho hucho
TGTGTGTGTGTGTGTGTGTGTATCTGCATGCATGCGTGTGTGTGTCAGTGGAGGCTGGTGGGAGGAGCCATAGGAGGACGGCTCATTGTAATGGCAGGAATGTAATTAATGTAAACAGAGTCAAACATGGTGTCCATGGTTTCCATATGTTTGATGTGTTTGATACCGTTCCATTTATTCCATCAAGCCATTACAATGAGCCCTTCCTCCTGTAGCACCTCCGACCAGCCTCCACTGGTGTGTGTAGTTCAGAGAGTTTATCTGTCACAGTTGATCTGTCACAGCTTCCCCTGGTTTCTCAGCGGCAGCTGTAAACGGCAAAGTTTCGTTCTGTTCTGTTCTGCAGGGTTCTTCAAGGAAAGAGATGAGGGCTTCACACCACTCTCTCACTTGAGTATCTTACCTAGTTATATACAGATTCTCATTTTGCTCTTTTGTAGCTTTGTCAACTATGTATCTGTTTTCTATACCTGTTCTTACCTCTCCCTGTATGCTTTACAAACACTAATAATGGTGTTTAACATGATTTTTTTTTGAACAACCATCTCATCTCTGTACCCCACACATACAAATAGCTGTAAGGTCCCTCAGTTAAACAGTGAATTTCAAACACAGATTCAACCACAAAGACCAGGGAGGTTTTCCAATGCCTCGCAAAGAAGGTCACCTATTGGTAGATGGGATTTTTTTTTATTTTTTTAAAAGGAGACATTCAACATCCGTTTGAGCATGGTGAAGTTATTAATTACACTTTGGATGGTGTATCAATACACCCAGTCACCACAAAGATACAGGCGTCCTTCCAAACTTGGTTGCCGGAGAGGAAGGAAACAGCTCAGGGATTTCACTTTAAAACAGTTACAGAGTTTAATGGCTGTGATAGGAGAAAACTGAGGATGGATCAACAACATTGTAGTTACTCCACAATACTAACCTAAATGACAGAGTGAAAAGAAGGAAGCCTGTACAGAATTATAATATTCCAAAACATGTACTAAAGTAATACTGCAAAAAATGTGACAAAGCAATTAATGTTCTGTCCTGAATATGAGTGTTATGCTTGGGGCAAATCTTGTTAAACTTCACACAGAGGGTGTTCTTTAATGGAAACCTCTCAAACATAATCCAGGTAAAATCAGGAATTACCCAAGGTAGCTGTTTAGGCCCCTTGTTTTTTTTAAATTTTTACTAACGACATGAGTAAAACCCGAGTGTCTATGTATGTGGATGACTCAACCAGTCAGCTACTACAGTGACTGAAATGACTGCAACACTTAACAAAGAGCTTCAGAGTGGGTGGCAGTTTCAGAGTGGGTGGCAAGGAATAAGTTAGCCCTAAATATTTCTAGAACTTAAAGCATTGTATTTGGGACAAAACATTCACTAAACCCTAAACCTCAACTAAATCTTGTAATAAATAATAAATGATGTGGAAATTGATCAAGTTGAGATGACTAAACTGCTTGGAGTAACCCTAGATTGTAAACTGTCATGGTCAAAACATATTGATACTGTAGTAGTTAAGATGGGGAGAAGTCTGTCTATAATAAAGCGATGCTCTGCCTTCTAAAGGGAGCAGTGGGGCGCTAGCGGAAGGCTACCCGAAACGTTTGACCCAAGTTTAACAATTTAAAGGCAATGCTACCAAATAGTAATTGAGTGTATGTAAACTTCTGACCCGCTGGGAATGTGATGAAAGAAATAAAAGCTGAAATAAATCATTCTCTCTACTATTATTCTGACATTTCACATTCTTAAAATAAAGTGGTGATCCTAACTGACCAAAGACAGGGAATTTTAACTAGGATTAAATGTCAGGAAACTTCCGACTTCAACTGTATGTGTGTGTATAGTGTGTATTTTATCGTGTGTGTGTATGCATGTGTCTGTGTCAATGTTTGTGTTGCTTCACAGTCCCCGCTGTTCCATAAGGTGTTTTTTATCTGTTTTTTAAATCTAATTTTACTGCTTGCATCAGTTACCTGATGTGGAATAGAGTTCCATGTAGTCATGGCTCTATGTAGTACTGTGCGCCTCCCATAGTCTGTTCTGGACTTGGGGACTGTGAAGACACATCTTGTGGCATGTCTTGTGGGGTATGCATGGGTGTCTGAGCTGTGTGCCAGTAATTCAGACAGATAGCTCAGGTCATTCAACGTGTCAATACCTCTCATAAATAAAAGTAGTGATGAAGTCAATCTCTCCTCCACTTTCAGCCAGGAGAGATTGACATGCATATTATTAATATTAGCTCTCTGTGTACATCCAAGGGCCAGCCGTGCTGCCCTGTTCTGAACCAATTGCAATTTCCTAATTTCCAATTTCAGTAGTCCAGGTGCGACAAAACTAGGACCTGTAGGACCTGCCTTGTTGATAGTGTTGTTAACTTCTTAGGGAGCAGCTGCATAGGTGACGGTTTTGGAGAGTCTGGCGTGCCCAAAGTAAAATGTCTGCCACTCAGGCCCAGAAAATAGGATATGCACATAATTAGTACTATTGGATAGGGAACAATCTGAAGTTTCTAAGAGTGTTAAAATAATGTATGTGAGTATAACAGAACTGATATAGTAGGCGAAAACCCGTGGAAAATCCATCCGGATTTGCAGTTTTTTTTGTAAATGACCATCTTCTCCATTTTGCCTATTGCATACAACGTTATGTAGGACTGAGACTGCAGTACCTATGGCTTCCACTAGATGTCAGCAGTCTTTAGACAAAGACTGGGAATTCTAGGAGTAACCAGAACGGATAGGAACAGGAAGAAGTCAGGGGACCAGTTTCGTAAACAAGGTTTGACGCGCGAGATTGTGAACGCGCACCACTTTATTTTTCTTTCCTATCGTTCACATTATTGTCCGTTATCGTTACTATTGTTTGTACAGATGAACGTGGTACCATCAGGCGTTTGGAAATTGCTCCCAAGGACGAACCAGACTTGTGGAGGTCTACAATATTTTTCTGAGGTCTTGGCAGATTTCTTTTGATTTTCCCATGATGTCAAGCAAAGAGGCACCGAGTTTGAAGGTAGGCCTTGAAATACATCCACAAGTACACCTCCAATTGACTCAAATTATATCAATTAGCCTATCAGAAGCTTCTAAAGCCATGACATAATTGTCTGGAATTTTCCAAGCTGTTTAAAGGCACAGTCAAGTTATTGTATGTAAACTTCTGACCCACTGGAATTGTGATACAGTGAATTATAAGTGAAATAATCTGTCTGTAAACAATTGTTGGAAAAATTACTTGTGTCGTGCACAAAGTAGATGTCCTAACCGACTTGCCCAAACTATAGTTTGTTAACCACAATTTTGTGGAGTGGTTGAAAAACCAGTTTTAATGACTCAACCTAAGTGAAGGTAAACTTCCGACTCAACTGTACACATGAATTTAGTACTGTAGATATGTGGTAGTGGTGGAGTAGGGGCCTAAGGGCACACAGTGTGTTGTGAAATCTGTGAATGTTTTTAAAATTGAAATTGTATAAACTGCCTTAATTTTGCTGGACCCCAGGAAGAGTAGCTGCTGCCTTGGCATCCATAATAAATACAAATACCATACAACACATTACTGAGTACCACTCTCCATATTTTCAAGCATAGTGAGGGCTGCATCATCTTATGGGTATCGTTAAGGACTGGGGAGTTTTTCAGAAGAAGAAATATAAATGCAATGGAGCTAAGCTAAGCACAAGGCAACATTCTAGAGGAAAACCTTGTTCAGTCTGCTTTCCACCAGACACTGGGAGATGAATTCACTTTTCATCAGGACAATAACCTAAGATGGACTCCAATCAAGTTGTAGAAACATCTCAACGATGATCAATGGAAACAGGATGCACCTGAGCTCAAATTTTGAGTCTCATAGCAAAGGGTCTGAATACTTATATAAACAAGGTATTTCTGTTTTTTATTTTTAATATATTTGCAAACATTTCTAAAAACCTGTTTTCGCTTTGTACTTATGGTGTTTTGTGTGTAGATTTATGAGGATTTAAAAAAAAAAATCCATTTTAGAAGCCTCCCTTTAGTAGTAGTAGGATCTCGATGTTACCTCCTCTCCTTGGTAGAGCAACATGTTCAATGCCTGTGTATTTGAGGGAGGAGACAGGATGGTTAGCCTCAACAAAGTGAGCTGCTACTGGATAGTCAATGTTCTGACACCTGATTGAGCTGCGGTGTTCAGCTATGCATTGTTTTAATTGTCTTTTCGTTTGTCCTACGTAGGCTTTTCCACACAAACAGGTGATGAGATAGATTACTCCCTTTGTCTTGCATGAGATGACTCCCCTAACAGGGATTTTTCAACCTGTATGTGGGTGTCTGAAGAAGGACGTTTTTATAGCGCTAATGCACTGTGCACATGAGCCACATTTGTAGTTCCCATTTGGAATGGGTGTCAAGAGCGTGTGAGTGGGCTCAGGGGGCAGGTCAGATCTCACCAAGCTATCTCCAATATTGTCACCACGCTTATAGACCACCAGTGGGGGTGATATTTTGTTGTTGTCTGATTGCAGAATATGCCAGTGCTTTTTCAGGATTGCTTTCATTTTCTCCGAACCCTTGGTGTTGTTTTTTTTCTTCTTTGGTTGAGTTTTTAGTAATTCCTCTCTTGGTTTTTGAGATATTCTCATCATTGCCGCATCAAGAGTTTTGTCCTCGTAGCCTCTCATTTTTGAATTTATCTGTCTTTTTTTCTTTTTTTTTTTAGCATTGCTGTCAATATCTGTCTGGTGGCCACAGATTCGTTCAAATACACAGAAATTGAGCATGTTGCTCTACCAAGGAGAGGAGGCAACATCGAGATCCTACTACTACGAAGGGAGCCTTGCTGGATATCCTATCTAAAAATATTGACCCATAGTGGTCTGAATATTGACTTTGATCTCAGGCCCTTCTTATGAACTATTCTTTCTTTTATGAACAAGTCTTATAAATTGATATATTCTTTCTACAGCTTATTAGCGTACACCTAATATGTTTCCCCCTGTTCATGATGCTTCTTATGCAATATGGTTGAACCAAAAGATTACTTGTAACAAATATGAAATTAAATACGAAATACTTAAATATGTGAAATTGAATTAAACAATAATGTATGTTAATGCTAATATTATGTACAATATTCAATGATGTTTCTATATGATAACAATAGCCCAATGCATTTAATATGCCGTAAACTATTTGTTTTACTATTTTTCTCTAAAATTCATCCTAATTAAGAATAACTCTCAGAATCATGCAATACGTACAATCTCTCTCTCTCTTTTTTTTGTGTGTGTGTGTGTGGTCATAATGCTCCTGGGAAAAGATGACTAAGACCATTACACAACCCGTCCGTGGCGAACACAAACACACACATGCAGGTCGGGCCTGCTGTGTGACTTGCTCTCTGCTGTGAAACAACAGGTTTCCTGGATGTTTCTCAAAGGTTTGGAAAGTTAGCTCCACACGTTCCCATATTATAAAGATACACTCTCACAGATTTATAGAAACAAACAGGAGTATCGTTGTACATACATTTAATCTCTCCTACGTGACCTCGCTTTTAACACATACCATACTTTCAATGTTTTCAAACGCCCACAGCGAATGAAAATCGATGCCCAGCGTTTATCCATGATGTTGTACAACGATTTAAGTCAATAAGTCATTGTTTTAGTCAAAGTATGCTATATAATTTTGCTTGAAGTGGGAAATCGGTAACGGGAATTTTGTGGAAATCTGAGTCAATGACATGTAAATTCTTTCTGACATAAGCGTCAGTTATAGGGCTGGCTTTAGTTCGTTTGGAACCACCTACAAACATGTTAGAGCTAACACGTGTGAGCTCCTTACTACCTGTTTACAACCTGTTGCTACTGTGGCTTACTGCAGTCTGCAATGCCCTCTGAAACCGGTGAAACAGTGAGTAAGAAAAGAGCAATCTCATTTTGACGAGTGACTGAAGTGGATAGGTGAAATGTCAACACAGCGTTTCTGGAGACGTGTGCGCTGCGCCGCTACAGCGAAAGTGTAGCTAGCTAGCATGTAGCAGTTTCTCGCTAACTATACAAGTATGGCTATCTAGCCAGCTGTAGCTACAGCATAGCTAACTATGCGATGACGTAGATCCATATGACGTAACTTTAATATATAGCTCAGTGAGTAAATCACTGTTGTACCAGTACTTACTCTACCGCATCGCCTTCGTTTTGTTACCAAACACAACGCTGTCTCCAAAACTGCAAGGTGTCTCTACAGTAATAAACCTAGCTGTGCTTGCTGGCCAATGTTTTTTTTGTGTTACCTTAATTTCACTAGGCAAGTCAGTTAATTAAGAACAAATTCTTAACTTATAAATTCTTATTTTTAGCCTACACCGGCCAAACCTGGACAACACTGGGCCAATTGTGCGCCGCCCTATGGGATTCTCCCAATCACGGCCGAATGTGGTACAGTCTGGATCCATCCCTCAATTTTGCACTTCTGTGTTTATCAGAGTAACATTCTGTCCTATCTAACAGGCACCAAATGTGAAAAGTAATATTGTAGTTGCCTATATGCCATTTTCTCTTAGGCTACCCATCCCAGACTCCCTCTGCTCTGACTAGCCACAGAAGTAAGCCATGGTCAGACAGACACCTTTCTCTCCACTGAGAATGTTTTGAGTATATCTCATTGTCAAGTTCGTAGAATTTAGGCTATACATTGATCCAGAACAGACTGACGCAAGCAGTAAAATTAGAACATTTAAAAAACATCTTATGGAACAGCGGGGACTGTGAAGCAACACAAACATTGGCACAGACACATGCATACACACACACACACACACACATACGATAACATACGCATTATACATCCACATGGATTTAGTACTGTAGATATGTGGTATTGGTGGAGTAGGGGCCTGAGGGCACACATTGTGTTGTGAAATCTGTGAATGTATTGTAATATTTTAAAATGGTATAAACAGCCTTAATTTTGCTGGACCCCAGGAAGGGTAACTGCTTTGGCAGCAGCTAATGGGGATCCATAATAGATACAAATACGACGTGACTATTCACTAACTCTTCCTTTGTGTCTGTGTTCCAGGAGTTCAGACAACAACAATCCAGCCTCTCTGCAAGTTTGTCCAGTAAAATGCAATGTCTACATGCAGGTGAGTAGCTTATTGTTAATGTCACTGTAAAGAACATTATAACTCACATACGGCCAGAAAATGGAGAAAGAGGATTCTCTCTTTCCCCCAAAAATGCAAATCATCGTACGTGATAGTCCAACCCTGCTAAAATCTCTCCACCACCTAGTTGAAGTAGAGTAGAGACAGGACTACAACAAGCCTGGACAATCATGGTAGCTTGACCCAGGCATTAACGCACACAGTGGGTAGGAACCCCACAGCACTGTCTTGACTGTATACAGAGAGCGAGAGAGAGAGAATCCCTGCCTGATTCTCAGTCCTCTTGGGAATATATGAGCCCGGCTCCATGACAGACATAATGATAATTCAACAACCTACCTACTGTATATGTTTCCTGTGTCTTACACGACTGAGGACTCCCGGGAGGTGTGACGCAGACCAAGGACAGAGAGCAAGCAGAAATATTGTAAAATGGACATAAAGTGAGGATGCAGATGATTTGTTATAGATTTTTTTAAATCACAGAATGGGTCCATGTTTTGTCCTGTCTGTCATTCAATGCCTGTTCTGATCATGTCTCCATAATCAACTACAATTACAAGCCGAGCAAACAATGGAACGAAAAAAATACATGATTACAATGTACAGAAAGCCCACATGTTCAAGCTTTAGGGGCCAACTTTTGTATTTGTCATCTAGTAGCCAGCTAGTGGGATACTTGTAAACAGAACAGCTAGGTCGTTCCACCTGTTGTTTAGTTAGCTAGCCATGTAGCTAGCTAGCTAACAAGCTAGCTACATTTAGAGTACAGGTACTAATTTCCTACCCTTTACTCTTCAGATAATTAGGTTATCAGAAAAACAGCTGAACGGTAGCTTAGCTAGCATAGTTAGAGGTACTCTTAACCTTGAAACAACTTTATCCACAGTTGATAATAGTTACTTGTAGCTTAGCTAGCCTTTAGCTTCACCGGTAAAACTCCAGTATTACCGCTAAACTTCATCCTTGATTATTCAATTCCATTTCAGAAGAGGGAGGAGGAGAGTGGATGGTCCTTCGCCTTGTACTAGCTACTGTTAGCTGCAAAAAAAAAAACTTAATTCAATTTTGGACAGTTGTTACACCTAATGGGAAATGTTATTTTGTACAGTAGTTACACCTAATGGAAACAGGTTATTTTGGACAGTAGTCACTTCAAATGGATACAGGTTATGTTTTAAATGAAATTATTAGAACAGATCTATTTAATTATGTTATTGAAACACTATTGAATGGAGAAATAGTAATTAGAAATGACTATGTCAGATTGACAAAATGTACTCATGTTTGAACTCAATTAGAACAAGTACCTCCCCAATGAATCCAATGTGTCAGTTGTAGCTTTTTGGGATGTGTTCATCGTAACTACTAAATGAATAAAACACTTCACATTCAAAAGTTTTATTTCCAATTAACAATGGTACAGTGAGGATTTCAGTGTGAAGCGTTCAGCTACGTGTTCCCGTCTGCTTCTTGCTCTTCCGTGAGATTCTCCGACCAGCTCCAGGAGCCAGCGGGGGCTCAAGGTACAGTGAACTAACCAACGGTCCAGTTGAACTACAGCGACATTCTCAGTAATGTTTACATAAACGTTGTACTTTTTTTACATGTGGTTGTTTACCGACCTTAGCTGAATGTACTGACTGATGGAGCTCTCAATAGAAATGTCTGCTAAATGACCAACATGTACATGTACAGCCGCAGACCAAAATGACAAACACTTTGACCCAAAGAGAATTTGGTCGGTTAATTTCTAAATGAATGAATCTGGTGCACATCAAGTTCTGCCGAATTAAGTAAATTCTACAAGAGAAAATTACATTCCGGCATTGAACATCTATTGATTGTGTAATGTTAACAAAACATAATAGAGCATGGGGGGGGCTGCTGTGCTCTGTAGCGATTAGCGAAGCTACCCTGACATTTGTCTTTTTGGTTTGTTTACAAATCTCAGCGTGTGGGGCTGTGACCGAGACTATATGGTCTGTGCACACAAAGGAAGATGTGCACGCCCAGGGTATTGAGGAGTATTTCTGTCTGTTTTCTGTCTGCCCTTTTGTTGGGAAAAACGAATTCTGATTGGATGGGCCTAAGCCCTCCCAGGCCCACCCATGGCTGCACCCCTGCCCAGTCATGTGACATCTATAGAGTAGACATCTACGTTCATCAATGTTTCTCAAACTTCAAATATAAAAGTTCTTCCAAACGTCAAATTTTAAAGTTTTTTGTTACTTCTCTGTATCGTTCCAAGATTAAGTTTAGGAATTAACTCGGAATATTTAAGGTTAGGCATTAACTCTGAATGGTGAAGGTAAGAGTTAAGGTTTTTGGATAGGCTTAAAACAAAACCATCAAAAACAGCTGTCACGTCCTGGCCATAGAGAGCCCTCTGGGTTCTCTATGGGGTTTTGGGCCAGGACGTGACCAGGGGTGTTTTGTGTTTTCTATGTTGGTGATTGTGTGTGGTTCCCAATTAGAGGCAGCTGTTTGTCGTTGCCTCTAATTGGGGACCATACTTAGTGTGTCCTTTCCCCGCATGTGGTGTGGGTTATTGTTTTCTGTGAGTGCATTTGTTGTGCGCTACATATGTGACGATCCGTGTTTCTTTGTTGTTTTTGGATGTTCCATTTTTGTATTAAATTATGTGGAACCATATGCACGCTGCGCCTTGGTCCGTTCTTCACACCGATCGTGACAGAATATCCCACCACACAAAGACCAAGCAGCTTGCCCAGGAGGTGTTCTGGACCTGGGAAGAGATTCTGGGGGGTAGCGAGACCCTTCCTTGGCGGGAGTCGCCAAGGAGATTGGGAGGACAGCGACGAAGCCAGGGGCCGTGTACCCACGCAGCCCAGGGACAACCCTAAGATTTTTTTTGGGGGGGGGGCACATGCGGCTATCGGTTCGGGCTGAGGAGAGAGCCAGAGCCCGAATGGAGGAGTTATGAGGAGTTCAAGGAAGGTTACAGGAGAGAGCTATGGGCAAGGAAGGAGCTGCAGCGCAGGCGCCTACAGGAGCGTCTGCCCAGCCAGGTGCGTCCTGTGCCAGCTCCCCGCACTCGCCCTGAGGTGCGTGTCACCAGTCCGTTGAGAGCTACGCCGGCTCCACGCACCCGGATTCCAGTGCGCCTCCCCAGCCCGGTATGTCCGGTGCCGGCTCCCCGCACGCGCCCTGAGGTGTGTGTCATCACTCCGGTGATACCTGTGCACGCTGCGCCTTGGTCCGTTCTTCACACCGATCGTGACAACAGCTTTCTATTGCTGGATTACGCCCATCCGCCATCCTCGTCCACAACGCCCTAGCAAAACCAAAGCCTACTTGAAGGGAACAGCGCTCACTGTTGCCGCTAGTGTCCGGTTTCCAAGTCATCTCCCGACGTTCTCAGACATGGATGGACGTTGAATACGTTTGGAGAAACATCAAAATTAGAACTTTGGAGAAACGTGGGTTAAAACATCGGAATCTGATGTCAGATTTGTAAAACAATGAGATCTTGTTGATGTCCCACAGGAGTTATTCCTCAACTACATTAGTTCCACAGGAAAACATGGCTATGTCAAACCTTAATCTTAACCCTAACCCCAATCTAGTCCCACAGGAGTACGTGGCTATGTCTAATTTTAACCATAATCTTAGTCCCACAGGAAAACATGACTATGTCAAATTTGAACCGTAATCTTAGTCCCAAAGGAGGACGTGGCTACTATAACATGACTACTGTATGTCAATCTCAGATCAGTGACTAGGAGAAACATAATTTCCCCCTTTCAGACTGGGGTAAAGAAGGCCCTAATGTTAAGCGAACTGCAGAAACAGAACTGCTCGCAGAGACTCACACAGCGGATCACAGAAGGCCCAATGTTAATAGAAAACTGCAGAAACAGTTGTGACATGGAAACGGTGAAGCACTTTCAGGGTCTCCTCCTCTCCCCTGGTATCACGTAGCACTGCAGTCGGAAACCGTATCAGGTTCCAATTGCTCCGTAACTCTCTGTTGGTCTGTGTTCCAAATGGCACCATATTCCCTACATAGTGCACTACTATGGGCCCTGGTCTATAGTGGTACACTACTATGCACCCTGGTCAAAAGTAATGCACTACTATGGGCCCTGGTCAAAAGTAGTGCACTACTATGGGTCCTGGTCAAAAGTAGTGCAATACTATGAGCCCTGGTCAAAAGTAGTGCACTACTATGGGCCCTGGTCAAAAGTAGTGCACTACTATGGGCCCTGGTCAAAAGTAGTGCACTACTATGGGCCCTGGTCAAAAGTAGTACACTACTATTGGCCCTGGTCAAAAGTAGTGCACTATTATGGGCCCTGGTCAAAAGTAGTGTACTATATAGGGAAAAGGGTGCCATTGGGGACGCATACTTGGTCGTCACAGAGGTAAAGATAGACAACTTTCAGTGGCAGAGAAAATCTAGTCGTCGTCCTACGTCCGTGAAACTGGATCCCAGAAAATATTGCAGTTCACCAAGTTATTTTTGGAAAGGTTATGTGGAGCGTTAAAAGGATCGGGAAAGGTTATGTGG
>QNTS01015884.1:5125-16681 GCA_003317085.1 Hucho hucho
CTCTCCAGCAACAGAGTAGGAGAGCCCTGATGTAAACCTACAGGAGGGAATCTCTCCAGCAACAGAGTAGGAGAGCCCACAGATCTGCTTTTGTAGGACCCAGACTGGTGGGATGATGATCTACAGTCGTAAAGCTTTGATTAGTTTACACCTGACTTTGTCCTATTGGAGAGACCTACCTATATGTCAATGACCCCCCCACCCCCACCCTTCCTGCCCCACTCCCCTCAACATCCCCCAAACGTCTCCCCCTACCACACCACATCGTCTGAGCTCAAATACACAACCCTATCCCTGAGAATCAACACCTCAATCAACCCTGCCACCACACACAGTCCTCCCCACCAGGCTTCTACAGTACCTCTCCCAAAGTGATACGCATATTATTTACATAATTAGACCTGCAATTAACTAACAACTTACACTCTCTTAGA
Organism: Hucho hucho; assembly: GCA_003317085.1. NCBI lineage: Eukaryota > Metazoa > Chordata > Actinopteri > Salmoniformes > Salmonidae > Hucho > Hucho hucho. The sequence continues at coordinate 5,560 of QNTS01015884.1, forward strand.
AAAATGGGTGCTATCTTGAACCTAAAAAGGTTCTTCAGCTGTCCCCATAGGAGAACCATTTGAAGTACCCTTTTTGGTTCCAGGTAGAACCCTTTTTGTTCCAGATAGACCCCTATTGGGTTCCATGTAGAACCCTTTCGCCAAATGGTTCTACATGGAACCCAAAAGAGTTCTACCTGGAACCAAAAAGGGTTCTCCTATGGGGACAGACAAAGAACCCTTTTGGAACCCTTTTTTCTAAGAGAGCACTTGATCCTTTGAGACCTGAAGTCAGGACAGTGTCTTTATCTAGGGGGGTTATACTGTCATAACAGCTGAAGTCAGGACAGTGTCTTTATCTAGGGGGGTTATACTGTCATAACAGCTGAAGTCAGGGCAGTGTCTTTATCTAGGGGGGTTATACTGTCATAACAGCTGAAGTCAGGGCAGTGTCTTTATCTAGGGGGGTTATACTGTTGTAATACAGGTGGTGGATGAGTTTGAATAGTGTACTTGACTGATTGGACTCTTTTTCACTTTTCAACACTTTTTCATTTCAGGTTTGATAGTATCAATGGTAAGTGGTGGTAGTATTTCACGTGTTACCTTTTCTTGAAGTTTTTTTGTTTGTAAACTTACAGCAAATGATATATAGAATTGCAATCAAGATTCTAATTTTTATGGGAAACCAAACCAGGGTTGAAGACGTGATTGACTTTGATTTTGACTGCCTGCAAATCATGAGGTTTTAGTCCCTGGGAAAGAGACTGTGAAGTGCAGAAGGGGTGGTTGAAAAATCCTGTCTTATCTTCCCCTACTATAAAACCCTGAACTTCTTCAGGAGGCAGGGATTGTCTTCTCTAAGTACTTGCAGATGGAGGCAAAACAAAGAGACCAGTATAGATCACTAGAAACCCCTTTAAGGGCTCGCCCAGTAGGAACCCTTTTAGTATAAACTGCTGAGGATGGAACTGTCCCGTTGTTTCCTTAGCCCCACTGTTTTTGACTGGTCAAAAACAGGCAGACAGACAAATCAGTCAGTCCCAATTCGCTCCCTACCCCCCTCTCTCTTAGTCCTAACTCTACAGTGTTTAAGTCAGTCCCAATTCGCTCCCTACCCCCCTCTCTCTTAGTCCTAATTCTACAGTGTTTAAGTCAGTCCCAATTCGCTCCCTACCCCCCTCTCTCTTAGTCCTAACCCTACAGTGTTTACAAATAATAATAATTATGAAATTAGCCAATAGAATTGGAGTCTATCTAATAACCTTACTTGCATCATTTCAAATTCCTTTAATATTTATCCAGTACCAGTCAAACGTTTTAGAACACCTACTCATTCCAGGGTTTTTCTTTATTTTTACTATTTTCTACATTGTAGAATAATAGTGAAGACATCAAAACTATGAAATAACACATATGGAATCATGTAGTAACCAAAAAAGTGTTTATTTCCTAATCCTACTGGATTCCAAGTGAATCGGCCAATAAACCAATCACTCTAATCTTAATTCCAACCCTCAGATGTCTACAGACTAACCCATTTTTCCCAGTACACTACCATTTTACTATTTCCTTTTGCAATACATCCTTCTATTTTACTCTAATGATTTGACGAGGGTCTTGAACCTCTCCATTTGGACCATTTCTACAGAGATTGCCCTAAAAATAAATCCTTTACGTAAGAGTATAATCATATTACCCATTGATTGATCGTGATTTTTCTTATCTCGTTAACAGTTCTGTTTTGAAGGTCCATCTGAACACAGACATTATGACTCAACAACCACTCCTGGACCTGATTTCAAAAGTGAGCCACTGAAGGAACGTACCAAAAGAGTTAAAGCGATTGTCTATTGATTCTGTTTCCTCTTGGCAGAGTGTGTACAAGGCTGACTGTCCTACTGATTCTGTTTCCTCTTGGCAGAGTGTGTACAAGGCTGACTGTCCTACTGATTCTGTTTCCTCTTGGCAGAGTGTGTACAAGGCTGACTGTCCTACTGATTCTGTTTCCTCTTGGCAGAGTGTGTACAAGGCTGACTGTCCTACTGATTCTGTTTCCTCTTGGCAGTGTGTGTACATTATTTTTGTGGCAAGAATCTTAAATCATAGTTTAAATTGAATGGATTGTTGCATCAATTGTTGTTTTGTATATCAGTTCATAAACCCGATGCCGTGGTATTGGGACATTAAAAATCTGACCTACGGTGTTTGTAGATTTGTACTGTGGAAGCAATGTGTTGGAAGTTCCTGTGCACCACTACTTCGCTAATTTCCTATCCAGACTCTACTTCCAGGCCTCCTCACGTTTGTCTGTAAATAGCCAAGTGATGAACAAGACTTGGAAGTATAGGTGACACGAGACTACAGCTATCCGGAACCTTCCGATCTGCAAACATTGAAGGGTTAGGCCCAAGTTGGAAGGGTAGGGAACGAATTGGGACGGGCTGACTAATATGTGGCTGGGGGAGGGCAGGGGGATTGCAGGACCAAAGCAGGCAGAGACAGGGACACCCTGTGGGGTCCTAATGGGTCCTAGCTGTAGTTAAATGGTTTCCTGTGGCTCTGTGTTTACTTCTCATTTATTCTGTGTGCTCTGGTTCGACAGCACTCTCAAAGAAGACAGCTCCTTTAAGTTCCTGTTCCCTCCCTCCGTCCGTCCGTCCCAAGTAGTACTAGTCCTCATGGAGGAGGTGGAAACCGATTGGTCACGTAGAAGTGAGATGGGCAAATACGATCTGACCCCCCGAACGCGCACACACACCGGCCACTCTGACTCCTACAACCATCACTCAGTGTAAAATGTGTTAATTATGTTCTGGACAAAGGAGGTGTATCCATTGGACCTCTGGTGCCACTTCAGGTCTGCTGGAGAATACATCCAAAATGGCACCCTATTCCCTATGTAGTGGACTACTTTTCACCAGGGCCCATAAGGTTCTGATCAAAAGTAGTGCACTACATAGGGAATATATATAATGCAATTTGGGACACAGCTGAAGTGTTTTGTAAAAAGAAAGACTCCTCTCCTCTCTACAGATTTATGGGCTGCTAGTTAAACAGAGTTCACTACACAGATCATCTAACTGTTCGTCAAACTGTTCTGTGCTTTTAGTCCTTCCTCTGAAACACAAAAAGTTATTGCCAGCTTTCTTTTTATTTTATATCCTATACTATGCTGTGTTTCAATTTGGAGATAGACTGGAATTAAACTATGAGATAGGAAACATTTTACTGTTAGAGGTGCAATATGCAGAAATCGCTCCGCCATCTCCTGGTGGCAAAAATTCAAATAGTTCACCTAATGTCAGTTTATGTGACAAAACAAGCACTAAAACTCAACTCTGGACCTGGAAGCCAGTTCCTCTGCATTTTTAAACTGGGATACCAGGTGGGTGATTCCCCTCTAATCAGGGACTGATCTAGACCTGGGATACCAGGTTATTATCAGGTACCAGGTGGGGGATTCCCCTCTAATCAGGGACTGATCTAACCCTGGGATACCAGGTTATTATCAGGTACCAGGTGGGGGATTCCCCTCTAATCAGGGACTGATCTAACCCTGGGATACCAGGTTATTATCAGGTACCAGGTGGGGGATTCCCCTCTAATCAGGGACTGATCTAACCCTGGGATACCAGGTTATTATCAGGTACCAGGTGGGGGATTCCCCTCTAATCGGGGACTGATCTAGACCTGGGATACCAGGTTATTATCAGGTACCAGGTGGGTGCAATTAATTATCAGGTAGAACAGAAAACCAGCCAGGCTCCGGACCTCGTAGGGTAAGAGTTAAATACCTCTGGTGTAGAGAATCATTGTATTATCTAAACCGTTGTGATTTTTTTTTATAACCAAAGATATTGTAGTTTCAGCTGTTTGAAGCTGGTGTACAACACCGAAACTAAAACATGCAAAAAACTAAACTTAAGAATGGGAATCATAGAAATAGCGCACATACAGTAGAACAGACCTACGGCTTCTTAGACTTGCTTTCAATGAGAATGACATATCTATAATTCATATTTCTATGTGAATTTGGTTGGGTTGCCCAAAATGTTACATATTGTAGCTTTATCTAAATTCATATGAAGGTGCAAAGAGAGTTCCCAAATATATTATCAGTTAAAAACAGATCATGTTTGACGATTCTTAAAAAAAAAAAAAAATCCTTTCAAATGAAGGATTGGTCCTTTAATCACTCTCACAGTCCTACTGTAAGGACTGTACCTTCTGTTTTAATCTGTCACGATGTGTGACAGAGCAGTGTGGACCACTGTCTGTCCTGGTGTCAATGACGGCCTAAGTCACTGTAAAACCATGAAACATGTGACACGTTTATAACCTAAACGTCAGTGTTTAAAACGTAAAGATTAGGCATTTAGACGAGCCAATAAGTGTTCTCATCTTAAACACAGGAGTTTAGAGCGCAAGATTAAACGTGATAGTCGTCTTTTTCCGGTCAGTTTTCAACCAGGAGAGCACTTATACGTTTTCAGATTTTGTGGAAGTGTTTAACTTCGCCGTCGTCCTATTTAGAGTAATTTAGTCGTTTAGAAATGTATGTGACTTTATGCCTTTTATTCAGAACAGCGTTAGAAATGTCTGTCACCTTACCTAGATTTCAGCACAATTGAACCGGACATTTGATTAAATTAATATTTCCAATCATGTGGTGTTTTTACTGGAATGTGTTGAGTTCATTCTCCGTTAACTCTCTGAGGGAAAAAGACATGGGAGGGGCCTCATTATCATATTTCCCTGCATGCTTTGTTGCTGGTAGATTTTTTTGTTGTTGTTGTTGAGAATAGTTTGTTTCAATAGCTATGTTTCCTCATGCACATTGATTAATTGAACGTGTACCATACCAGTAGAGGCCTGCTGAGTGACCCGCCACCAGTGTCACGGGACTCCTCTGAAGTCAGTTCCGTTGATGTGCCAACTTATGTCTGTAGTGTCTGAAGCGTTCGGGCTACAAACTAATATGACCCCACTGTGGAAAGGGGAGATTCCCGTGAGCACAGTGGTGTTCTCTATGACCCCCAGAAGTGTCACGGGACTTGTCTGAAAGGATCTGGTACCGGTTTAAAACAATTGGTTATGTGTAAAAACAAATACTAAAATATTTCCTGAGCTTTCTTATACAGTGCATTCGAAAAGTAATTTTAGTTAAGTTAAAGCCTTATTCTAAAATTAGTTAAATAAAACATTTTCCTCAGCAATCTACACACAATAACCCATAATTACGGAGCGAAAACTGGTTTTTAGTAATTTTTGAAAACGTATTAAAAATAAAAAACAGAAATACCAAATTTACATACGTATTCAGACCTTTTGCTATGAGAATCGAAATTGAGCTCAGGTGCATCCTGTTTCCATTGATCATCCTTGAGATGTTTCTTCAATTTTATTGGAGTCCACCTGTGGTAGATTCAATTGATTGGACATGATTTGTAAAGGCAAACACCTGTCTATATAAGGTCCCACAGTTGACAGTGCATGTCAGAGCAAAAACCAAGCCATGAGGTCGAAGGAATTGTCTGTAGAGCTCCGAGACAGGATTGTGTTGAGGCACAGATCTGGGGACGGGTACCAAAACATTTCTACAGCATTGAAAGTCCTCAAGAAATGATCCATAGTATGGAAAGAACAGGCACACCTGTTAGTTGAAATGCATTCCAGGTGACTACCTCAGGAAGCTGGTTGAGAGAATGCTAAGTGTTTGAAGCTGTCATCAATGCAAAGGGTGGATACTTTGAAGAAACTCATACAAAATATATTTTGATTTGTTTAACACTTTGGTTGGTTACTACATCATTCCATGTTATTTCATAGTTTGTCACAATCTTCAATATGAACGGACCAAAATGCAGCTCGGGTTTCGTTCCACATCTTTTAATTAGTGTGAAACATACCAAATAAACAAACAAATAGCAAGAGTCGGCCGTGGTGTACAGCACATACACAAAAACAATGACCCACGAAACAAGTGGGGAAATGAGCCAACATAAATATGGTCCCCAATTAGAGGTAAATGACACTCAGCTGCCTCTAATTGGGAACCATAAAAAAAAAAAAAAAAAACATAGAGTCTCTAAGATAACCCTAGTCACGCCCTGGCCTAACCTCCATAGAAAATACCAGAGGACTCTATGGCCAGGACGTGACAAGTTTTGATGTCTTCACTTTTATTTTATTATAAAACAGTAAAAAAATAATAGAACACACTTGAATGAGTCGGTGTTTCCAAACTTTTGACTGGTACTGGATATCTAAAGGGGTCTTAAATTCTAAATCAAATAACTAAATTATCCATCTTAAATCAATTCCATATGTTAGCTTAGTAGATCCCCCCCCCCCAACACAACGGCTTTTAGACTTTTAGAGGTAGAGACATCAACCTTTTTTTTTTTTACATCACCAATCAGTGCTAGGATAGAGCAGGTAAGCTAGTTGTTTACATGTTATACCCAGGTGGAGCGGCTTCTATGGAGGAACTTTGAATGTCCTTTTGAGCTAGCTATCTAACAAGCTTGTGTACAGTAGCCTATGCTTCTGAGGGAGAGGGGCAGGTAGCCTAAACATGGAAGGGCAAAGATTTCCAGCTTGCACCAGGCAGACACTGGAATACGTTTCTGAGTGACAAAGTGAGGGCTTTGCATAGGCGCTTTGTTATGTTTTGTTGTGGGACTAGAAAAAAAATGTCTGGAAGGTGAAATAACATTATTATTCCATGCATTTAAAATAACGGTTCTGTTCCGGAACAGCATGGATCACTTTTGTTCCAGGTTCCCTTTCTGTTCCTTGAAAAATGTAGTTAATTTCCAGTACCAACCGCTGACACACACACACACACACACACACACACACCTACATATACGGCCCTCTTTGCCCCTGCCAGGACAGCATTCCCCACATCCCCGAGAAATAGCCCCTCCCTCCCCGCTCCTCGTCTCCCAGAAATAAAGCAATTAGAGCCGAAGCCAAACTCCGGGAAACCCGGCGCAGTACCAATCCATCCACTCTCTCCATCTGTTTGGTTATTTATATGTATTGGTTATTAAGATGTATGATTTATTTGTCATTATATTTACTCTTTCCCTGTTTTTTTTACGGGTCTCTATTGATGATCTCTTCAGCGTGTTGAATTTCACAGCTGTCTGTGTATTATCCGTATGGAGAATTAGATATGTCTGTACTGTACATAGCAAACGGAGGTCTTTTGACCTCACTAAATGGAAAACTTGTATGAGGCAGACTTGGGTTGGTCTCCTTCTCAGCAGAGAGAATCTTAGTCAATGCAAGGATATGGTTATTAAGGTAAATAACCTTGTGATGTCAAGTCATAAACCTATTTTCTTCTAGAGTCCCCGGCTTGCCCACAAGTTAGATTTGGTTCTGGGTTTCGAGGTTAGTATACCAGTGTCCCATCACATCTCCACGTCTCCATATCCTTCTCTCTTGCTCTACCCTCCCACCCACTTTCTCTCTCTGTGTTCAACCCCCCCCTCTCCTCTCTCTCTGGGGTTTGTATAGACCTGTTACCTGCTACACTGTGCTGCGAATAAACCTCACCCTGTTACCTGCTACACTGTGCTGTGAGTAAACCCCACACTGCTCCTCTCTCCTCTAGCTCCTCTGTTGTACCAGTTATCATCCACCAGACAAAGTGTGTCTTCACCTGGGTGTTCAGTGTTATCGGGTGTGAGCGGGAGTCGCCCCGTGGGTACCCTTCAGATGTAGCACATCATTAGGAATATATTAACAACACGACACCTACCGTACAGGTCACACACACACACACATCGCATAGAGCTGTCGCCATAGAGGATACGGGGGGGGGAGGTCAGGATGGTGGTGTTACCCGAACCGAGAGGCCTGTCGACTGGGCAGCACAGGAAGGAACGGGGGTCCCCCTGGAGAACTCCATACCAGTCAGGGTGTGAGGTTCTGATCCTACTAATCTCGGAAGCCAGAACCAAATCTTGTGTGCTCTAGCGAGCTTGAATCAGCTCAAATCGCCTGCAGAATCAAATTGAGTAGCTAGCTTGCTCCATTTCATTCTGGGGTGGAAGTGTTCAAACCTGAGCTAACTGACTGTGACTGTGTGGCCTATCTCATTGTGCTTTTTTGGTGTTTTTCGCTCACAGGTTGTCCTTCCAGAGACAGAGAGACAGGGCATGTACCTGGAGAGAGACTTTAAGAAAGAGGGCTTGGGGAGAGCTCTACAGCCCGCCTCCTCTCACAGCAGCAGGAACAGGACAATACTGAGCAAATGTTTCCCACGGTATGTGTCAAACCACACACACACACACACACACACACACACACACACACACACACACACACACACACACACACACACACACACACATGCTGTGTTCTGATGATGTTTTGACTATCTTATTTCAGGGATTTTGTTGGAGGGCCATGCTTCCGCCTCCTCCCATCCCAAACCCACACCCACACTCTCTACCCACGAACGGTATTAACAGTAAACTCTTTTTAAGGAAAATGTAACATTTGGAACGCTTGAGACAACAACAAAAAAACGTTGTGGAAGTAACTTTTTTCAGAAAATAGCCATAATGATTAATTCTGTGCCAAGAACAAAATCATAAATTATTTTCTGTAAGTTGTTCAGTAGAGATTACAACAACAGTAGAGTTCTATTTGCAGACGATCGAGAAGGAGGGAAGAGAGAGAGAGAGAGAGAGACGAGAGAGTGTTTTCTTCACCTACTTTGGCAATGTAAACACGTTTCCAAAATGCCAATAAAGCCCCTTTTTGAATTGAATTGAGACGTTGAAGAGCAATAACAATTAAAAAGTGAGGTTATGCGGAGGTGCTGAGATGGGCATATATATGGAGGCACGATAGGGCCCATATTTCTCACACCTCTGTGTCAGAACGGACCTAGGCAAACATTCCTGGCTGGAGAGAGCTAGAGGGGGGATGGAGGAGAGCAAATAGTGGTTAGACAGAACTGGTGAGCGGCATTACTCACCCTGGCCCAGTGCTGACAGCTGAGAAGCAGGAAGGGGAGTGGAGGGAAAGAGGAAGGGCAGGGGAGGGGAGGGCAGGGGAGGGTCTCGGATCCATCACCGACTGGATTGACACAGTCTCTCTTCCTTCCCAGTGGTTGAGCTGGGGCCAGAGTGTTGTCTCTGTGTGGGGAAACCAGCGCTGAAGGTTGGGCTGGAGGTGTTTTCTCTGTGTGGGGAAACCAGCGCTGAAGGTTGGGCTGGAGGTGTTTTCTCTGTGTGGGAAACCAGCGCTGAAGGTTGGGCTGGAGGTGTTTTCTCTGTGTGGGGAAACCAGCGCTGAAGGTTGGGCTGGAGGTGTTGTCTCTGTGTGGGAAACCCGCGCTGAAGACAGTGCTTCACTCAGACCCCAACCATTGGAAGGTCCTAACCATCCCAGCAGGCAAACCTGGTGAAATGCCTTCAATATTTTATTTATTTTTATTTTATTTTACTAGGCAAGTCAGTTAAGAACAAATTCTTATTTTCAATGACGGCCTAGGAACAGTGGGTTAACTGCCTGTTCAGGGGCAGAACGACAGATTTGTACCTTGTCAGCTCAGGGAATTGAACTTGCAACCTTTCGGTTACTAGTCCAACGCTCTAACCACTAGGCTACCCTGCAATGAATGTTGGTTCTTAACTGCAGAAATGCTGGCCATCATCCAGTAACCAGTAAAATGAAAGAAAATCAACTAATAAGGGAACTAACACTTGAACTTACACTTGTCTTTTATGACTAGTGCGGACTTAGCTGAGACCTACTTTATTAAAGGAATAATGAACTTACTGTGAGTGTGACGTGTGGTTGGCCTGGTCCATCCATCCCCAACTGGATTGACACACTCACCTCCAGACCAACCTTCAGCACTTGTTTCTACACACAGAGAGACAACACCCTGGCCCCAGCTCAACCACTGGGAAGGAAGAGAGTTTTCTCTGTGTGAGAAAGTAGCGCTGGAGGTGTGATTAGCACTGAATAATGTACTTACAATGAGTGTGACGTGTGGTTGGCCTGGTCCATCCATCACCAACTGGATTGACACACTCTCTCTACCTTCCCAGTGGTTGAGCTGGGGGTGTTGTCTCTGTGTGTAGAAACCAGTGCTGAAGGTTGGGCTGGAGGTGTGATTAGCACTGAATAATGTACTTACTATGAGTGTGACGTGTGGTTATCTCTATTTATCTTAAGATGAATGCACTGGATAAATTACTAAAATGCCAAATTTAAATGTAAATATTGGCTTTGATTAAAATAGTTTATTTCCCTCCTTTTCTATTCAGATACAGTGGGGAAAAAAGTATTTAGTCAGTCACCAATTGTGCAAGTTCTCTCACTTAAAAAGATGAGAGAGGCCTGTAATTTTCATCATAGGTACACTTCAACTATGACAGACAAAATGAAGAAAAAAAATCCAGAAAATCACATTGTAGGATTTTTAATGAATTTATTTGCAAATTATGGTGGAAAATAAGTATTTGGTCACATACAAACAAGCAAGATTTCTGGCTCTCACAGACCTGTAACTTCTTCTTTAAGAGGCTCCTCTGTCCTCCACTCGTTACCTGTATTAATGGCACCTGTTTGAACTTGTTATCAGTATAAAAGACACCTGTCCACAACCTCAAACAGTCACACTCCAAACTCCACTATGGCCAAGACCAAAGAGCTGTCAAAGGACACCAGAAACAAAATTGTAGACCTGCACCAGGTTGGGAAGACTGAATCTGCAATAGGTAAGCAGCTTGGTTTGAAGAAATCAACTGTGGGAGCAATTATTAGGAAATGGAAGACATACAAGACCACTGATAATCTTCCTCGATCTGGGGCTCCACGCAAGATCTCACCCCGTGGGGTCAAAATGATCACAAGAACGGTGAGCAAAAATCCCAGAACCACACGGGGGGACCTAGTGAATGACCTGCAGAGAGCTGGGACCAAAGTAACAAAGCCTACCATCAGTAACACACTACGCCGCCAGGGACTCAAATCCTGCAGTGCCAGACGTGTCCCCCTGCTTAAGCCAGTACATGTTCAGGCCCGTCTGAAGTTTGCTAGAGAGCATTTGGATGATCCAGATGAGGATTGGGAGAATGTCATATGGTCAGATGAAACCAAAATA
>QNTS01015891.1:7393-18247 GCA_003317085.1 Hucho hucho
AACCAGACCCAGACAACAGTCCAGCACAACAACACCCCCTCAACCAGACCCAGACAACAGTCCAGAACAACAACACCCCCTTAACCAGACCCAGAGAGCTGGAGGTGGAGAGAGACATATCTGCACTCTGGACTGTGGTGAGACAACATCAACAGGAGAAAGAGCAGGAGCAGGAGAACAGAGCGCTAGAGGAGAGGATGAGAGTGCTGGAGGAGAGGAGAAGAACAGAGCATTAGAGGAGAGGATCAGACTGCTGGAGGAGGGGAGAAGAACAGACCGCTAGAGGAGAGGATGAGAGTGCTGGAGGAGAGGGTGAGGTGGATGGCGTGTGACAGAGAACAACCCATTAGAGAGGTGGCCACCCCTGCAGAGAAGCCAGCAGAACAGCCCACCTCAGCCCCCGACCAAAGTCTTGACACCACAGCAGAACAGTCCACCACAGACTCTGACCACGTCGACAACACAGCGGGACAGAAAAATTGTTGAACCCCAAGCCCAGGGGATCTCACCAGCTCTGGGAACCCCCCCTGTCAGCCACCCTGATAGCCCTCATGACAATCCCCCCCACACCCACTGAGGACATTCACAAGACACAGATTGTACACCTTATGGACTCAAATGGGAAATATATACAATAAATAAACTTTTTCCCAAACACTCAGTGTCTAAACTCTGGTGTCCAAACACCCAGCGCGCACTAGACCTTCTGTCTGAGGACCAACTAGGGTCACCCAGCCACATAATAATACACACAGGCACAAACGACCTGAGAGCACAGCAGGAAAGGGAGTGATTGAAAAAGCTTAATCTACTTTCCCCAAATGCACAAGTGGTTATCTCCACCCTGCTACCATGAAAATACTTCCCCCCTGCTACCATACAGTGAGTAAATGCAAGTATTTCCCGTGACTGTGCCTCAAAACCAAATGTTTTCCTGGCCCACCACTCCACCCTGGACTGGAACAGCCTCTATGACCAGGCCCACCATTCCACCCTGGACTGGAACAGCCTCTACGACCAGGCCCACCACTCCACCCTGGACTGGAACAGCCTCTACGACCAGGTCCACCACTCCACCCTGGACTGGAACAGCCTCTACGACCAGGTCCACCACTCCACCCTGGACTGGAACAGCCTCTATGACCAGGCCCACCACTCCACCCTGGACTGGAACAGCCTCTACGACCAGGTCCACCTATACAAGGCAGCAGTGCCCACCATCGCCAGGACCCTAAGGGACATCACCCTCAACCGCAGCCCCAACACCTCACACAGGAGCAACAGATCAATAGAACCCCCCCGGACTTACACATGGAGGACCCACGGCGAGAGAACTCACATCCATCCACAGCACCACCAGACACATCCACACCTCCACCCCAACCAATCAACACCCCCCCAAGTCAACCATGGCCACACCCCCAATTAGGCCCCCTCAAATCATACCTATGGCCCTCCTGCCCCCCCGCCGCAAAGAGGGCCTCAACATGAAAGTCACACATACACCCAGGCCGTGAGCAGGCAAACAGGCCCAACCTCCACTCTTACACTAGCCCAAGCCAATGGCATGTACCAGATGCTCATTAGGCTCTGATCACACTTACTGGTCTGAGGCCAAACCACACGACTAACAACATTGGACACTTTATGGAACACAACGCCTTCACTATCTCATCCTGGAATATCCAAGGCCTTGAGGTCATCTGCCTTTGGCCTAGAGAGCAGGAACCTGGACTTCATCAAATAAATCGGAAATACAGACATTGTCATCCTACAAGACACATGGTATAGAGGAGTTGGACCCACTGGTTGCCCTCTAGGTTACAGAGAGCTGGTAGTCCCATCCACCAAACTACCAGGTGTGAAACAGGGAAGAGACTCAGGGGGTTTGCTAATTTGGTATAGAGCAGACCTAACCCACTCTATTAAATTAATCAAAACAGGAACATTTTACATTTGGCTAGAAATTCAAAAGCAAAGTATCTCAACAGAGAAAAATGTCCTCCTGTGTGCTACCCATATTCCCACACTAGAATCCCCATACTGTAATGAAGACAGCTTCTCCATCCTGGAGGGGGAAATCAATCATTTCCAGGCCCAGGGACATGTACTAGTCTGTGGCGACCTAAATGCCAGAACCGGACAAGAACCTGATACCCTCGGCACACAGAGGGACAAACAACTACCTGGAGGTGACAGCATTCCCTTTTTTTTTCCCCCCTTTATTTAACCAGGTAGTTCTATATGATGTCGTAATACACCTTTATTTAACCATGTAGTTCTATATGATGTCATATAGGGGCGGCAGGTAGCCTAGTGGTTAGAGCGTTGGACTTGTAACCGGAGGGTTGCAAGTTCGAATCCCCAAGCTGACAAGGAAAAAAATATGTCGTTCTTCCCCTGAACAAGGCAGTTAACCCACTGTTCCTCGGGTGCCGAAGACGTGGATGTCGATTTAAGGCAGCCCCCCACACCTCTCTGATTCAGAGGGTTGGGTTTAATGTGGAAGACACATTTCGGTTGTACAACTGACTAATAATGGTGACTTTGACTTTTTTTGACTTTAATACACCTTTATTTAACCAGGTAGTTCTATATGATGTCATAATACACCTTTATTTAACCAGGTAGTTCTATATGATGTCATAATACACCTTTATTTAACCAGGTAGTTCTATATGATGTCATAATACACCTTTATTTAACCAGGTAGTTCTATATGATGTCATAATACACCTTTATTTAACCAGGTAGTTCTATATGATGTCATAATACACCTTTATTTAACCAGGTAGTTCTATATGATGTCATAATACACCTTTATTTAACCAGGTAGTTCTATATGATGTCATAATACACNTATTTCATCCAATTATAATTATTAAAGTGGCTAGAGATTTGGGTCGATGGCCGAACGGCATAGGCAAGATACAGTAGATGGTTTAGAGTACAGTGTATAAATTTGATATAAGTATGTCGGATATGTAAACATTATATACAAAATTGTTTAAAGTGGCTAGTGATACATTTGTTACATCCAATTCCTATGTTTAAAGTGGCTAGAGATTTAAGTCAGTATGTTGGCAGCAGCCACTCAATGTTAGTGATGGCTGTTTAACAGTCTGATGGCCTTGAGGTAGAAGCTGTTTTTCAGTCTCTCGGTCCCAGCTTTGATGCACCTGTACTGACCTCACCTTCTGGATGATAGCGGGGTGAACAGGCAGTGGCTTGGGTGGTTGTTGTCCTTGATGATCTTTTTGGCCTTTCTGTGACATCGGGTGGTGTAGGTGTCCTGGAGGGCAGGTAGTTTACCCCCGGTGATGCGCTGTGCAGTCCTCACTACCCTCTGGAGAGCCTTACGGTTGTGGGCGGAGCAGTTGCCGTACCAGGCGGTGATACAGCCAGACAGGATGCTCTCAGTTACACATGGAGTAAACAAACGTACAGTCAATAACACAATAGAAAAAATCTATATACAGTGTGTGCGAATGTAGTAAGATTAGGGAGGGAAGGCAATAAATAGGCCATACTGGCGAAATAATTACAATTTAGCATTAACACTGGAGTGTTAGATGAGCAGATGATGATGTGCAAGTAGCACATATGCCACCCTAGGCACAACTATGACAACATAACCAACAAAAAACGGGTCACAACTCCTGCAGCTCTGTCGCACGCTGGGTATGTACATAGTCAATGGTAGGCCTCGAGGGGACTCCTATGGTAGGTACACCTATAGCTCATCTCTTGGCAGTAGTACTGTAGACTACTTTATCACAGACCTCAACCCAGAGTCTCTCAGAGCGTTCACAGTCAACCCACTGACACCTCTATCAGATCACAGCAAAATCACAGTCTACTTGAACAGAGCAATACTCA
Organism: Hucho hucho; assembly: GCA_003317085.1. Taxonomy (NCBI): domain Eukaryota; kingdom Metazoa; phylum Chordata; class Actinopteri; order Salmoniformes; family Salmonidae; genus Hucho; species Hucho hucho. The sequence goes on from QNTS01015891.1 coordinate 11,273, forward strand.
ATCATGAGGCATCAAAGCCAAAGGAACTGAATAATATTAAGAAATGCTATAGATGGAAGGAAAGTAGTGTGAAAATCTACCAAAAAAACAATTAGGCAACAAATTAAATCCCTTTTAGACAACTTCCTGGACAAAACGTGCCACTGTAATGGTGAAGGTGTAAACGTGGCAGTAGAAAACCTAAACAGTATATTTGACCTCTCAGCTTCCCAATCAAATCTAAAAATTTCAAAAAAAAATTTTTTTTACAACAATGACAATGACAAATAGTTTGATAAAGAATGCAAAAACCTAAGAAAGAAATTGAGAAACCTATCCAACCAAAACATAGAGAACCAGAAATCCTGAGTCTATGCCTTCACTATGGCGATTCAACTAAAACAATACAGAAATACACCACGGAAAAAGAAGGAACAGCATGTCAGAAATCAGCTCAATGTAATTGACTCTAACCACTTCTGGAAAAATTTGAAAACTCTAAACAAACAACAACACAAAGAGTTATACATCTAAAACAGAGACGTATGGATAAACCACTTCTCCAATATTTTTGGCCCTATAACAAAGAACAGCAAAAACATATACATGATCAAATAAAAATTGTAGAATCAACTATTAAAGACTACCAGAACCCACTGGATTCTCCAATTACATTGAATGAACTACAGGACAAAATACACACTCTCCATCCCAAAAAGGCCTGTGGTATTGATGGTATCCCCAATGAAATGATAAAATATGTGACCTTTTATCTGGAAAGTAGAGCATTGCAGTAGTCAAATCTAGAAGTGACAAAAGATTTTTGCAATGTTACGTAGATGGAAAAAAGCTGTCCTTGAAACAGTCTTGATATTTTCATCAGAAGAGAGATCAGGGTCTAGAGTAACGCCGAGGTCCTTCACAGTTTTATTTGAGACGACTGTACAACCATCAAGATTAATTGTCAGATCCAACAGAAGATCTCTTTGTTACTTGGTACCTAGAACAAGCATCTCTGTTTTGTCAGAGTTTAAATGTTAAACATTTGCCGCCATCCACTTCCTTATGTCTGTAACACAAGCTTCCAGGGAGGGCAATTTTGGGGCTTCACCATGTTTCATCGAAATGTACAGCTGTGTGTCATCCGCATAGCAGTGAAAGTTAACATTATGTTTCCGAATGACATCACCAAGAGGTAAAATATATAGTGAAACAATAGTGGTCCTGAAACGGAACCTTGAGGAACACCGACATTTACAGTTGATTTGTCAGAGGACAAACCATCCACAGAGACAAACGGAAATCTTTCCAACAGATAAGATCTGAACCAGGCCCGAACTTGTCCATGTAGACCAATTTGAGTTTCCAATCTCTCCAAAAGAATGCGTGATCGATGGTATCAAAAGCAGCCCTAAGGTCTAGGAGCACGATGACAGATGCAGAGCCTTGGTCTGACGACATTAACCTCTTAAGGAGCAGTAACCCTAACCCTAACCCCACTCCAGACACTACCCGGTGAAATGCAAGGCGCCAAATTCAAAATCCAAAAGTTGAATTATTGAACATTCATCAATATACAAGTATATACAAATATACAAATATACAAGAAGCTCTGCTTCTTGGCAATATCACAGCGTTGTCAGATTTCAAAAAGGCTTTACGGCGAAAGCACTACATTTGATTGTTTGAGGGTAGCACCTCCAACATTTTTCCATTACCATAAATTCATAAACCATCGCGGTTCACACAAAACACATTTCACAGCGAAAACAAATCAATTACCTTTTGAAGAACTTCTGCTGAGGGCTTCCCAAGTGTTCAACGAAGACAATCCATGGTTATTTTGTTAGAAAAAGTTATGTATTATATCCATAAATCTCCGTTTGGTTGGTGCGTTATGATGAGAAAATACAGCGTCCACTCGCCCATTGAACCGTGAAGAGAACTCGTTCAAACTATACCTATAAACTTGTCCAAGAACAATCAAACATCATTGATAATGTATCCTTATGAACACTTTTATGTATATTTAGTATAATATTTCAACCGGAATATAAACTGGGCGATAGGAAAGGAAAAAAACACAGCGTGCGCAAGCCGGTGAACGCGCATTCTCTTCTGTTTACTTCTCTGTGACCACTTCCTAATTCTTCTTCTATTACCATCCAGATCAACTAAATAGAATAAAAACACTGTCTAGAGACTGTTGACATCCAGTGGAAGCAATAGGTACTGAAATCCTACTCCCTTATATGGGCATTTTCATAAGGGAGGGGTTCAAAATGAGGCAATGTGTCAAAATCACTTTTTCCAGGACAGAAATTCCTTGGATTTTCGCCTGCCATATCCGTTCTGTTATACTCACAGACAATATTTGAACACACTTAGAAACTTCAGAGTGTTTTCTATCCAATAGTACTAATTATGTGCATATCCTATTTTCTGGGCCTGAGTGGGAGGCATTTTACTTTGGGCATGCCAGGCTCTCCAAAACCATCACCTCGGGAGCTGCTCCCTAAGAAGTTAAAAGGTAATTTACCACCTTCACAAGTGCAGTCTCAGTGCTATGATGGGGTCTAAAACCAGACTGAAGCGTTTCATGTGCATTGTTTGTCTTCAGGAAGGCAGTGAGTTGCTGCGCAACAGCTTTTTCAAAAACATTTGAGAGGAATGGAAGATTCGATATAGGCCGATAGTTTTTTATATTTTTTGGGTCAAGGTTTGGCTTTTTCAAGAGAGGCTTTATTACTGCCACGTTTAGTGAGTTTGGTACACATCTTGTGGATAGGGAGGCATTTATTATGTTCAACATAGCAGAGCAAAGCACAGGAAGCAGCTCTTTCAGTAGTTCAGTTGGAATAGGATCCAGTGTGCAGCTTGAAGGTTTAGAGGGCATGACTATTTTCATCAATGTGTTTCAGAGATATAGTATTAAAAATGTGAGTGTCTCCAATGATCCTAGGTCCTGGCAGTGTTGTGCAGACTCAGGACAACTAAGCTTTGGAGAAATACGCAGATTTAAAGAGGAGTGCGTAATTTGCTTTCTAATGATCATGATCTTTTCGTCAAAGAAGTTCATGAATTTATCACTGCTGAAGTGAAAGCCATCCTCTCTTGGAGAATGCTGCTTTTTAGTTAGCTTTGTGACAGTATCAAAAATACATTTAGGATTGTTCTTATTCTCCTCAATTAAGTTGGAAAAATAGGATGATCGAGCAGCAGTGAGGGCTCTTCGATACTGCACGGTACTGCCTTTCCAAGCTAGTCGGAAGACTTCCAGTTTGGTGTAGCGCCATTTCCGTTCTAATTTTCTGGAAGCTTGCTTCAGGGCTCGGGTATTTTCTGTATACCAGGGAGCTACTTTCTTATGACAAATGTTTTTTGTTTTTAGGGGTTTCGACTGCATCTAGGGTATTACGCAAGGTTACATTGAGTTCCTCAGTTAGGAGGTTAACCGATTTTTGTACTCTGATGTCCTTGGGTACATGGAGGGAGTCTGGAAGGGCATCTAGGAATCTTTGGGTTGTCCGAGAAGTTATAGCACGGCTTTTGATGATCCTTGGTTTGGGTCTGAGCTGATTATTTGAATATTAGAATTTTATCTACCATGACTTTTTGTTTTTAGGGGTGCGACTGCATCTAGGGTATTGCGCAATTTTTGGTGACTTTAATATTCACATGGGAAAGTCCACAGACCCACTCCAAAAGGCTTTCGGAGCCATCATCGATTCAGTGGGTTTTGTCCAACATGTCTCCGGACCTACTCACTGCCACAGTCATACACTGGACCTAGTTTTGTCTGCCATGACTACAAGGTCCGATAGGAATTCAGGGAACTCAGTGAGGAACGCTGTATACGTTCCAGGAGACCTGTTACCAGTAGCTATAAAAAGTGATTGAGTAGGCTGCATAGATTTCATGACTAGAAGCTCAAAAGACGAAAATGCTGTCTATTGTTTTTTTTTGTAAATTGAAATTTGCTATCGTAAATGTTAGCAACACCTCCGCCTTTGTGGGATGCGTTGGGGATATGGTCACTAGTGTAACCAGGAGGAGAGGACTCATTTAACACAGTAAAATCATCAGGCTTAAGCCATGTTTCAGTCAGGCCAATCACATCAAGATTATGATCAGTGATTAGTTCATTGACTATAACTGCCTCGGAAGTGAGGGATCTAACATTAAGAAGCCCTATTTTGAGATGTGAGATATCACAATCTCTTTCAACAATGACAGGAATGTGGGAGGTCTTTATTCCAGTGAGATTGCTAAAGCGAACACTGCCATGTTTAGTTTTTCCCAACCTAGATCGAGGCACAGACACGGTCTCAATGGGGATAGCTGAGCTGACTACACTGACTGTGCTAGTGGCAGACTCTACTAAGCTGGCAGGCTGGCTAACAGCCTGCTGCCTGGCCTGCACCCTATCTCACTGTGGTGCTAGGGGAGTTAGAGCCCTGTCTATGTTCGTAGATAAGATGAGAGCACCCCTCCAGCTAGAATGGAGTCCGTCACTCCTCAGCAGGCCAGGCTTGGTCCTGTTTGTGGGTGAGTCCCAGAAAGAGGGCCAATTCTCTACAAATTCTATCTTTTGGGAGGAGCAGAAAACAGTTTTCAACCAACGATTGAGTTGTGAGACTCTGCTGTAGAGCTCATCACTCCCCCTAACTGGGAGGGATCCAGAGACAATTACTCGATGCCGACACATCTTTCTAGCTGATTTACAAGCTGACGCGATGTTGCGCTTGGTGACCTCTGACTGTTTCATCTTAACATCGTTGGTGCCGACGTTAATAACAATATCTCTATACTCTCTACACTCGCCAGTTTTAGCTTTAGCCAGCACCATCTTCAGATTAGCCTTAACGTCAGTAGCCCTGCCCCCTGGTAAACAGTGTATGATCACTGGATGATTTGTTTTTAGGTCTAATACTGCAGGTAATGGAGTCGCCAATGACTAAGGTTTTCAATTTGTCAGAGCTAGTGGTGGGAGTCTTCGGCGTCTCAGACCCCGTAACGGGAGGAGGAGAGACCAGAGAAGGCTCGTCCTCTGACTCCGACCCGCTGCTTAATGGGGAGAAAAGGTTGAACGTTTCTGTCGGCTGAATGAGCGACACCGGTTGAGCATTCCTACAGCATTTCCTTCCAGAAGCCATGAGAAAATTGTCCAGCTGTGAGGACTGTACGAGAGAATTTATACTACTATCTGTACTTATCGGTGGCACAGACGCTGTTTCATCCTTTCCTACACTTAAATTACCCTTGCCTAACGATTGTGTCTGAAGCTGGTCTTGCAGCACGGCTATCCTCACCATAAGGCGATCGTTCTCCTGTACATTATGAGTACAGCGACTGCAATTAGAAGGCATCATGTTAATGTTACTACTTAGCTTCGGCTGGTGGAGGTCCTGACGAAACACGTCCAGATAAAGCGTCCGGGGTGAAAAAGTTGAATGAAAAAACTTGAGCGAGGAAAAAAACAAAAATATAAAACGGTGATTAAAAAGTAATAAATGTAAATTTGGCAGGTAGCAAAGTAACGTTAGCAACAAACTGCACAGCAGCACGTAAACAAGTCCACAAGTTGTGACCGGAAATTACGTCAAAGGGGTTGTGTACTGATGGGATAGGGCAGAGTGCAGTGTGATGGTGATTGCATCGTTTGTGGATCTATTGAAGGTGGTACGCAAATTGCAGTGGGTCTAGGGTGGCAGGTAAGATGGAGGTGATATGATCCTTGACTAGTCTCTCAAAGCACTTCATGATGACAGAAGTGAGTGCTATGGGGCGATAGTCATTTAGTTCAGATACCTTTGCCTTCTTGTGTACAGGAACAATGGTGGCCATCTTGAAGCATGTGGGAACAGCAGACTGGGATAGGGAGAGTTTGAATATGTCCGTAAACACACCAGCCAGCTGGTCTGCGCATGCTCTGAGGATGCGGCTAGGGATGCCGAATGGGCCGGCAGCCTTGCGAGGGTTAACACGTTTAAATGTCTTACTCACGTTGGCCACGGAGAAGGAGAGCCCACAGTCCTTGGTAGAAGGCTGCGTCGATGCATTGTATTATCCTCAAAGCGGGCAAAGAAGGTGTTCAGTTTGTCTGGAAGCTAGACTTGTTTTCTTTTTGTAGTCCGTGATTGCCTGTAGAACCTGCCACATGCGTCTCGTGTCTGAGCCATTGAATTGCGTCTCCACTTTGTCCCTATACCGACATTTCGCTTGTTTTATTACCTTGCAGAGGGAATAACTACACTGTTTATATTCTACCATATTCCCAGTCACCTTTCCATGGATAAATGCGGGGATTCGCGCTTTCAGATTTGCGCAAATGCTACCATCTATCCACGGTTTCTGGTTTTAATAGTCACAGTGGGTACAACATCTCCAACGCACTTCCTTATAAACTCACTCACCGAATCAGCATATAAATGAAACCAATGTCCAGCGGTTCTGAATTTACAATTCCCCGGGATTGTCAACATTCTTCTGTTCAATAAGCCTTTCGATTTGAACATTTGAAAAGGTGTGGGTGTGTTTACTAGTCTGTTTGATTTCATTAATATGTGTTACATCACATTGGGTTTCACTAATAAATATGCTGAAATGGAACCAAATGATCTGTTTCTGTCTTCATTTCCTTTTAAATAGGATAGATGGGCTATATGGTCTACAGTATAGGTTGAATCTGACTATAACCAGGCTGAGTAGGACTATAACTCCATTAGGTTGAATGTGATAGTCTGTCTATAACCAGCCTGGGTAGGTCTATAACTCCATTAGGTTGAATGTGATAGTCTGTCTATAACCAGCCTGAGTAGGGCTATAACTCCATTAGGTTGAATGTGATAGTCTGTCTATAACCAGCCTGGGTAGGTCTATAACTCCATTAGGTTGAATGTGATAGTCTGTCTATAACCAGCCTGGGTAGGTCTATAACTCCATTAGGTTGAATGTGATAGTCTGTCTATAACCAGCCTGGGTAGGGCTATAACT
>QNTS01015898.1:1403-14289 GCA_003317085.1 Hucho hucho
CCTGTCAGACTAAACAGGAGTCATGTTACAACACACCCCTCCAGGCCTGTCAGACTAAACAGGAGTCATGTTACAACACACCCCTCCTGGCCTGTCAGACTAAACAGGAGTCATGTTACAACACACCCCTCCTGGCCTGTCAGACTAAACAGGAGTCATGTTACAACACACCCCTCCAGGCCTGTCAGACTAAACAGGAGTCATGTTACAGCACACCCCTCCTGGCCTGTCAGACTAAACAGGAGTCATGTTACAACACACGCCCCCTCTACTCACATTGGCACCCAGTGCACACCACCTAACGCACACCACCCAGCATACACCACCCAACACACACCACCCAACACACACACCCAACACACCACCCAGCACACACCACCCAGCACACACCACCAAAAACGCACCACCCAACACGCACCACCCACACTGGAGGCCTGACTCTGATAACACACAGGCTAGGGGAACACACAAAAGGTAGAAACTTCCTGGGAGATAACCTTGTGGGTTCAGTACTAGGGTTACCAAGGGAGGGTATATTACTGGAAACTTTCTAACGTTTACCAGTAAACTACCAGAATTCTTGTCTTTGAAGGATTTCATGTTTTTTTTCTATCACAAAACAATTAGCGGCCATTTTGGGTACTTCAGATTATCAGGTGTATAATAATGTCTGGCCCTCCGTGTGGCCTTATCAAATGTAAAATATAGGAAATAATTCAATAAGATGATTTTAAAATTAAAAATGGAATGACAAAGCTGTAAAACATTATCCTAAATAAAAACAAATTATTTTAGTTAATACCATTGGTGTTTAATATGAAGGACTCAGCATGAAATATCCATAGCATTTTTATTTTACTATGTCAATATGTCTTTGTTGTAAATGTTTTGGTGTCAAACTGGAGGCAGTTGTGAAAAAAGTCAATAGTTAGAACAGTTGCAGAGGTAATTGAAAATAATGACATTGTTGATTAGATGCTTTTTTTATTAAGCTATTTTCTCTTGAACCATATGGTCTATCTACTAGAACTTGTTGGACAATATGGACAGATATAAAAATGTATACTATACGAATATATATATATATTTTAAGTTATTCAAGTATAAATTACCAAAGTGACAATAGATTGCCATAGATATTCTGTTAATTACCAAAATGACTGAAGATTCCATTAACTTTGGTCAATTACCAGTATCATTGCAACCCTATCCAATACACCAGTGGTTCCCAACCAGGGGTACTAGGTTCCCTGGGGGTACTTTGCCTATACACAGGGGGTACTTGAGAAGACTCATGAGACCATAGACTCTTAGTGGTAAAATGCACATGAGGGGGTACTTCAAGCAGGGCAAAATTCAGTTGGTGGTACAGTAAAAAGAGAAAGGTTGGGAACCACTCCAGTACACTGTAACCAGATTGGTATGATAGTTTGTGTAAAGAATATATGGTTTGATACAAAATCCATGACGTCTGTCTTGGGCCCATTTTACTGCAGCATGAGTAAACAAACCCCAGTTACTTTCTTCTAAAAGAGTTGCTTAGTACATCCAGTAATCTAACTTCCTTCTTGACCTGACCCTAGATAGGACTTCTGGACAGAGAGGACAAGTTGATCACGTCCAAAACATTGAACTAGTCCCTCACAGCCATGCAGAGGCCCAGAGTGCAACTCGTGGTAGATCAGCTGGAGAACATTGTGACATGTCTCGGCTTCTGTATGGTCTGTGTCAGCAAAATGGCCTTTCTCCCACAGGTGAGGTGAGAGTGGTCTGAGCTGGTTAGCTAGTGTACACAGAGACAGGAGCTGCATCAATACAGTCGATCCCTCAGCATTGTGTATCCAGGGGCCCGAGGGTAACAGCTCACATACCAGAGGCCCCTTAGTGTTTTTACTGTGAGTGCACTCTATTTCTACCTAATATCTAACCAGAGAGATAAGACTGGTGTGGTATAATGTTGTACTGTAGCTTTAGTACACTGTACTATCCTGTAAACAACAGTCGATTTTTACAGTTATTTGCTTTCACTGCAACAGGTTCTCAAACATGAAGATTTTCCCATTATGTTTGCCAGTACTGCTGAACTATACAGTAACTTAACTCCTAAAAGTACATTCTTTATCATCACCATGCAGTTTCAGCTGGTGAGCTGATAACCCATAAGGGTAAGATATGAATAGCATGTTGGACTGGCCAGTAGCAGCGAGGCAGTGTGTGATATTTCCCAGCCCTCTACATTACATGATGGGGATGGTTTCTGTCTAAATGTTTTTTTTTATGCGTCTCAGTGACAAGAGTGATATATCACGCCTCCCGAGTGGTGCAGTGGTTTAAGGCACTGCATCGCAGTGCTAGCTGTGCCACTAGAGATTCTGACACGGTTGCCAGGTGCACGGTGTTTCCTCCGACACATTGGTGCGGCTGGCTTCCGGGTTAAGCGGGCATTGTGTCAAGAAGCAGTGCGGCTTGGTTGGGTTGTGTTTCGGAGGACGCACGGCTCTCGACCTTCACCTCTCCCGAGTCCGTACGGGAGTTGCAGCGATGAGACAAGACTGTAACTACCAATTGGATACCACGGTATTGGGGAGAAAAACGGGAGAAAAATAAATAAATATATACAGTTTAAAAAAGAGTGATATATCTCACAGTCAGTAGGTGGCATTTAGCTAGCCAATAAAACAACAGCTTATCAACGGCACCAAGCTGGGTAAAAGCAGCTTGTTCTCACCACACACACACACAAAAGCAGGCAGGCACGCACACACACACACAAACACACACACACACCACACACAGTACACTCTTGAGCCATGCTCTCTTGTCGTGGTCTGCCATGTTTTGTTTACATGGAATCTATTCATAGTCCTGGGCTATTTTGTGTTGGCTGAAACCCCAAACCACTCCATATCAGTGCTTTGAACTGAGCACTGTCTAAAGCACACACACTATGTAGCAGCTATATTAAGCAAACAACAGACCTGGGATGACTAATTATGAAAAAGCCCCCACCTTCCCCACTTCCTGTTTCCATCAACTGAGTCAGACGTTAGCTCAATGGCTGGGGGCCGGTATGATGAAATTGACAAGTGGGGGAGTGGGAGGGTTCTGGAATGAGACGGAGGGGAGGGTTATGGTGCTGTCCAATAGCAGAGCCGGTAAATGAGGCTTGGAGCTCCAGTGCCATGTGGATTCATGGGGATTTCCAGCTCCCAGGCCTAATCCATTCTCTAATAGAATAATTTCCTCCGAGTGGTGACGACGGAGACGGGTTGTTGTTGATTATGTTCAGTTAGGGAGAGCCACATGTTACTGTGTGTGCTCAATAGACTGGGGCGGTCACACACATAACTGCAGGTATGGGTGCGCACACACACACACAAACACACACACACACACACAGTGCAGGAATGTTTGGCCTTGTGTGTGACCGTGTGTGGATGTGTGTGGCAAGAGAGCGAGTGAGAGACGGAAAGAGAAAGGGAGAAAGTCCTTCATGTCAAAGTGTGCTATTTATTTTCTGTCGTCTATAGTGTGGTGAAGCTCTGAGTCAGAATATAGCGGCAGCGCCGGCAGTAGATCTTTGACAGCAGTCCCATTGAAATGTTCTCAGCTCAACAGAATAGCTGTCTACTTGATTTATGAAGCCATCTAACTGCCTGCACACACACACACACACACACACACACACACACACACACACACACACACACACACACACACACACACACACACACACACACACACACACACACACACACACACACACACACACACACACACACACACACACACACACACACACACACACACACACACACACACACACACACGAGGCAGACCAAAAACACCTTTGTCTTTGCGCAACAGGTTGGCATGCCTATTCAATGGGTTTGATAATAAAATGGCTTGTGTGTATACACACAGCACACACAGTCACATTGTTCAACAATAACATCAGAACTGCCTGTGGAATTACTGGTGGACTAGGAGCCCAGATACCATACAATGCTACAATATAGATTCCCCTGTATTGATGAGGAACAGCTAGTGGTTTAGGTCTGCCTCAGCCAGGAACAGTTAGTGCTTTAGGTCTGCCTCAGCCAGGAACAGCTAGTGGTTTAGGTCTGCCTCAGCCAGGAACAGCTAGTGGTTTAGGTCTGCCTCAGCCAGGAACAGCTAGTGGTTTAGGTCTGCCTCAGCCAGGAACAGCTAGTGGTTTAGGTCTGCCTCAGCCAAGGAGAAGGATATGCACTCAATATTGTCCGCTGTAGGGCTGGGAATTGCCAGGGACCTCACGATACAATTATATAACGATACTTAGGTGCCGATACGATATGTGTTGCGATTCACATGATTCTCACGATTATATATGTATCGTGATTCGATTCTGTGATTTTATTGTGATTTGATGTTCGAAACATATTGTTCTCTACATGTCTGCTACAGAGAGACAAGAGAGAATACGTTTATTTTAGTTTTTTTTTATCAGTCATGGAAATAAAAGTGCTGAAAACATGTTGGTTCACCATTTAAAAAGGAGCTAGAAAACAAGCTATAGGATGGAAAATACCAGAGTTTTGCCGCAGGTACAGCCGATTAGCTCTAGATAACACTAAATAGCAACAACAACAAAAAATACGTACAGTGCTGTGAAAAAGTATTTGCCCCCTTCCTGATTCCTTATTTTTCCGCACATTTGTCACACTTAAATGTTTCAGATCAACAAACACATTTTAATATTACACAAAGATAATCCAACACAAAATGCAGTTTTTAAGTGATAATTGTATTTATTAAGGGAAAAAAGCTATCCGAACTTTCATGGCCCTATGTGACAAAGTAATTTTCCCCCCCTTGTTAAATCATGAATTTACTGTGGTTAATCAGGGTGGTATGCCAGCAGCATTCCACTCTGCATCCCATTGCTGGCTTGCTTCTGAAGCTAAGCAGGGATGGTCCTGGTCAGTCCCTGGATGGGAAACCAGATGCTGCTGGAAGTGGTGTTGGAGGGCCAGTAGGAGGCACTCTTTCCTCAGGTCTAAAAAAAAATATATCCCAATGCCCCAGGGCAGTGATTGAGGACATTGCCCTGTGTAGGGTGCTGTCTTTCAGATGGGATGTTAAATGGGTGTCCTGACTCTCTGAGGTCATTAAAGAGGCCATGACACTTATTGTAAGAGTAGGGGTGTCAACCCTGGCTAAATTCTCAAGCTGTCCCTCATACCATTATGGTCACCTAATCATCCCCAGCTTACAATTGGTTTATTCATCCCCTGTAACAATTCCCCAGGTTGTTGCTGTAAATGAGAATGTGTTCTCAGTCAACTCACCTGGTAAAATAAAAATCAGCTGAGTTCAATTTCACTAGCCACACCCAGGCCTGATTACTGCCAGACCTGTTGAATCAAGAAATCCCTTAAATAGAACCTGTCTGACAAAGTGAAGTAGGCAAAAGATCTCAAAAAGCAAGACAACATTCTGCGATCCAAAGAAATTCAGGAACAGATGAGAAACAAAGTAATTGACACCTATCAGTCGGGAAAGGGTTACAAAGCCATTTCTAAAGCTTTGGGACTCCAGCGAACCACGGTGAGAGCCATTATCCACAAATGGAGAAAATTTGGAACAGTGGTGAACCTTCCCAGGAGTGGCCGGCCTACCAAAATCACCCCAAGAGCGCAGCGACGACTCATCCAAGAGGTCACAAAAGAACCCACAACAACATCTAAAGAACTGCAGGCCTCACTTGCCTCAGTTAAGGTCAGTGTTCATGACTCAACCATAAGAAAGAGACTGGGCAAAAATGGCATACATGGCAGAGTTCCAAGGCGAAAACCACTGCTGACCAAAAAGAACAAAGGCTTGTCTCACTTTTGGCAAAAAACATCTTGATGATCCCCAAGATTTTTGGGGAAATATTCTGTGGACTGACGAGACAAAAGTTGAACTTTTTGGAAGGTGTGCGTCCCGTTACATCTGGCGTAAAAGTAACATAGCATTTCAGAAAAGAACATCATACCAACAGTCAAATATGGTGGTGGTAGTGTGATGGTCTGGGGCTGCTTTGCTGCTTCAGGACCTGGATGACTTGCTGTGATTGATGGAACCATGAATTCTGCTCTCTACCAAAAAATCCTGAAGGAGAATGTCCGGCCATCAGTTCGTGACCTCAAGCTGAAGCACACTTGGGTTCTGCAGCAGGACAATGATCCAAAACACACCAGCAAGTCCACCTCTGAATGCCTAAAAAAAAAAAAAAATGAAGGTTTTGGAGTGGCCAAGTCAAAGTCCGGACTTGAATCCGATTGAGATGCTGTGGCGTGACCTTAAAAAGGCGGTTCATGCTCGAAAACCCTCCAATGTGGTTGAATTAAAACAATTCTGCAAAGAAGAGTGGGCCAAAATTCCTCCACAGCGATGTGAAAGACTCATTGCCAGTTATCGCAAACGTTGTTGCTGCTGAGGGTGGCACAACCAGTTATTAGGTTTAGGGGGCAATTCCTTTTTCACATAGGGCCATGAAGGTTCGGATAGCTTTTTTCCCTTAATAAATACAATTATCACTTAAACACTGCATTTTATGTTTACTTGGGTTATCTTTGTGTAATATACACATTTGCTTGTTGATCTGAAACATTTCAGTGTGACAAATGTTCAAAACAATAAGAAATCAGGAAGGGGGCAAATACTTTTTCACAGCACTGTACATAAATATTATTATTTGGAAATCGATTCTTGGATTCAAAGTAATAATATTGCGATATGTAACTATCAATTTTTTCCCCCATCATTAGTTAGTTGTGGATACGGTAATAAAGCAAGTCTTCACACTACCCTGTTTTGGAAAACAACCACACTGATGTCAGGAGGGGACGGGCAGAAATAGAATGCCCCTCCCTTCCCACTCCCTCTATCAGAGGAGGGCGAGAAGGAGAGAGGGAGGGAAGGAGTGTCATGGAGGAGAATATTTTCAGACCCATTTCCTAGGTATCCTAGGAGGCTTGTCTCGTCTGTTCCCTGAGCAAACAGAAAGGTCCTAGTGCCTCTCTCCCGCCCCACCCCTCCCCCATATGTGAGTTTTTTTTGTTTAGAGAGAGAGAGAAAGAGAAGACATACACACACACAGGCCACTGTGTTATCCTGCATCTGAGGATCATATGGGATCGATACCCTGGCCACAGAAAATCTAATTCCAGACCTTTATTCCTTTATTCCTTTATCAGCCAACTCTCTTTGTCCTGTTGTCCTTGAATCTATTACTCTCTCTCTCTCTCTCTCGTGGCCTATTTGTTTGTTGATAGGCTCCTTAATAATAAAATAAACACTGTCTCACTTGTTTCGTAACAAGAGTACCTTATCCTTCCTCTTGGCTTTGACTAAAATATATTTACATACAATTTAACCAACAAGATCTCTTCAGTATTCAACGTTTATCCAGGTGGGATAAACGTCAAATTGCAACAGTTAAGTTTAGGCATTAATTCCGACTGGTTAAGGTAAGGGTTAAGGTTTAAGATAAGCTTCTAAATAAACTTTCCAGTGTCACTGTCTCAATGATGAAGATGAAGCGTGGGCTACTCACCGGTGATTGCTGATGCACTTGTTTCAATAGCCAATCTCAAGATAAGCTACTTTGAAAAACAGATTTGCTCAAAAGTTATTGAGAAAGAAATTGTTAGCTTCTACAGACAGATTTGTGTCATCTTTTCAATAGTGGGCATTTGCTTTACAAACAGTATTTTTATTTCACGATTCTACTTAGAATTTTGCACAGGCAAACTGGAAAGTAGCCTATAATATACAGTACCAGTCAAAAGTTTGAACACACCTACTCATTCAAGGGGTTTTCTTTATTTGTACTATTTTCTACATTGTGGAATAATAGTGAAGACATCAAAAGTATGAAATAACACATATGGAATCATGCAGTAATCAAAAAAGTGTAAAACAAATCTAAATATATTTTATATTTGAGATTCTTTAAAGTAGCCACATTTTGCCTTGATGACAGCTTTGCACACTCTTGGGATTCTCTAAACCAGCTTCATGGGGTAGTCACCTGGAGTGCATTTCAGTTAACAGGTGTGCCTTGTTAAAAGTTAATTTGTAGAATTTCTTTCCTTCTTAATGCATTTAAGCCAATCAGTTGTGTTTTGACAAGGTAGGGGTGGTATACAGAAGACAGCCCTATTTGGTAAAAGACCAAGTCCATATAATGGCAAGAACAGCTCAAATTAGCAAAGAGAAACAACAGTTCATCATTACTTTAAGACATGAAGGTCAGTCAATACGGAAAATTTGAAGAACTTTGAAAGTGTCTTCAAGTGCAGTCACAAAAACCATCAAGCGCTATGATGAAACTGTCTCTCATGAGGACCGCCACAGGAAAGGAAGACACAGAGTTACAGTGGGGAAAAAAAGTATTTAGTCAGCCACCAATTGTGCAAGTTCTCTCACTTAAAAAGATGAGAGAGGCCTGTAATTTTCATCATAGGTACACTTCAACTATGACAGACAAAATGAGGGAAAAAAATCCAGAAAATCACATTGTAGGATTTTTAATGAATTTATTTGCAAATTATGGTGGAAAATAAGTATTTGGTCAATAACAAAAGTTTATCTCAATACTTTGTTATATACCCTTTGTTGGCAATGACAGAGGTCAAACGTTTTCTGTAAGTCTTCACAAGGTTTTCACACACTGTTGCTGGTATTTTGGCCCATTCCTCCATGCAGATCTCCTCTAGAGCAGTGATGTTTTGGGGCTGTCGCTGGGCAACACGGACTTTCAACTCCCTCTAAAGATTTTCTATGGGGTTGAGATCTGGAGACTGGCTAGGCCACTCCAGGACCTTGAAATGCTTCTTACGAAGCCACTCCTTCGTTTCCCGGGCGGTGTGTTTGGGATTATTGTCATGCTGAAAGACCCAGCCACGTTTCATCTTCAATGCACTTGCTGATGGAAGGAGGTTTTCACTCAAAATCTCACGATACATGGCCCCATTCATTCTTTCCTTTACACAGATCAGTCGTCCTGGTCCCTTTGCAGAAAAACAGCCCCAAAGCATGATGTTTCCACCCCCATGCTTCACAGTAGGTATGGTGTTCTTTGTCCTCCAAACACGACGAGTTGGGTTTTTACCAAAAAGTTATATTTTGGTTTCNGGCTTCGTAAGAAGCATTTCAAGGTCCTGGAGTGGCCTAGCCAGTCTCCAGATCTCAACCCCATAGAAAATCTTTAGAGGGAGTTGAAAGTCCGTGTTGCCCAGCGACAGCCCCAAAACATCACTGCTCTAGAGGAGATCTGCATGGAGGAATGGGCCAAAATACCAGCAACAGTGTGTGAAAACCTTGTGAAGACTTACAGAAAACGTTTGACCTCTGTCATTGCCAACAAAGGGTATATAACAAAGTATTGAGATAAACTTTTGTTATTGACCAAATACTTATTTTCCACCATAATTTGCAAATAAATTCATTAAAAATCCTACAATGTGATTTTCTGGATTTTTTTTCTTCATTTTGTCTGTCATAGTTGAAGTGTACCTATGATGAAAATTACAGGCCTCTCTCATCTTTTTAAGTGAGAGAACTTGCACAATTGGTGGCTGACTAAATACTTTTTTTCCCCACTGTACCTCTGCTGCAGAGGATAAGTTCATTAGAGTTAACTGCACCTCAGAAATCGGCAATTAACTGCACCTCAGATTGCAGCCCAAATAAATGCTTCACAGAGTTCAAGTAACAGACACATCTCAACATCAACTGTTCTTAGGAGACTGCATGAATTAGGCCTTCATGGTTGAATTGCTGCAAAGAGACCACTACTTAAGGACACCAATAAGAAGAGACTTGCTTGGGCCAAGAAACACGAGCAATGTACATTAGACCGGTGGAAATCTGTCCTTTGGTCTGATGAGTCCAAATTTGAGATTTTTGGTTCCAACCGCCGTCTCTTTGTGAGACGCAGAGTATGTGAACGGATGATCTCTGCATGTGTGTGAACGGATGATCTCTGCATGTGTGGTTTCCACTGTGAAGCATGGAGGAGGAGGTGTGATGGTGCTTTGCTGGTGACACTGTCTGTGATTTATTTAGAATTCAAGGCACACTTAACCAGCATGACTACCACAGCATTCTGCAGTGATACGCCATCCCTTCTGGTTTGCGCTTAGTGGGATTAAAACACACCTCCAGGCTGTGTAAGGGCTATTTGACCAAGAAAGAGAGTGATGGACCTAGCCTCCACAATCCCCCGACCTCAACCCAATTGAGATGGTTTGGGATGAGTTGGACCGCAGAGTGAAGGAAAAGCAGCCAACAAGTGCTCAGCATATGTGGGAACTCCTTCAAGATGGTTGGAAAAGCATTCCAGGTGACTACCTCATGAAGCTGGTTGAGAGAATGCCAAGAGTGTGCAAAGCTGTCACCTGGGTGGCTACTTAGAAGAATTTAAAATCAAAAATATATTCACTCACTCACGCCGCCAAACTTACCCTAGTAAAACTGACTATCCTACCGATCCTCGACTTCGGCGATGTCATCTACAAAATAGCTTCCAATACTCTACTCAGCAAACTGGATGCAGTCTATCACAGTGCCATCCGTTTCATTACCAAAGCCCCTTATACCACCAACCACTGCGACCTCTATGCTCTAGTCGGCTGGCCCTCGCTACATATCCGTCGCCAGACCCACTGGCTCCAGGTCATCTATAAGTCTATGCTAGGTAAAGCTCCGCCTTATCTCAGCTCACTAGTCACGATAACAACACCCACCCGTAGCACGCGCTCCAGCAGGTATATCTCACTGGTCATCCCCAAAGCCAACACCTCCTTTGGCCGCCTTTCCTTCCAGTTTTCTGCTGTCAGTGACTGGAACGAATTGCAAAAAATCGCTGAAGCTGCAGACTTATATCTCCCTCACTAACTTTAAACACCAGTTATCTGAGCAGCTAACCGATCGCTGCAGCTGTACATAGTCCATCTGTAAATAGCCCAGCCAATCTAACTACCTCATCCCCATACTGTTTTTATTTACTTTTCTGCTCTTTTGCACACCAGTATCTCTACTTGCACATCATCATCTGATAAATTGTAATTTACCTCGCTACTATAGACTATTTATTGCCTACTTCCTCACGCCACTTGCACACACTGTATATAGACTTTCTTTTTTTTCCCTATTGTATTATTGACTGTATGCTTGTTTATTCCATGTGTAACTCTGTGTTGTTGTTTGTCGCACTGCTTTGCTTTATCTTGGCCAGGTCGCAGTTGTAAATGAGAACTTGTTCTCAACTAGCCTACCTGGTTACATAAAGGTGAAATAAATAAAATAAAAAAATAATTTAAAAAAATAGTTTAACACTTTTTTTGATTACTACATGATTCCATATGTGTTATTTCATGGTTGTGATGTCTTCACTATTATTCTGCAATGTTGAAAATAGTAAAAATAAAGAAAACCCTTGAATGTGTCCAAGGTGTGTCCAAACTTTTGACTGGTACTGTCAAACTTTTGACTGGTACTACACAAATGCGATTATAGACGCTTTATTAAAAAGAGGATTTTTTACAAAGATGTTTAACCCCAACCCCTCCCAGCACCCCACATCAAGACAAAAGCATTCAGGTCACGGTGCCAGTAGCTGATATTGCTCAGAGGGTTATGTAGAGGTAAGGGTACGTGACAGACATGAGCATACTGCCATGCTACCCACAGTGCCCCACACCCCCACCATGCACCAGCCTTCAGATTATTGTGCAACACTGCTAGACACATCGGGTTCCACAATGACTGACCCAATGCAAGGCAGGACAAACACACAGGGTAGACAAATAACTAGCATATATATTTCATTGACATGGCCTTACGAGGCATGACGAAAACCAAGGCATGACAAAAACAACCTTATAAATCACAATGACATGGCGTCCTTATCAACACAAATCCCAGTGGAGGCTGGTGGGAGGAGCTATAGGAGGGGACTCATTGTAATGGCTGGAATGGAATAAATGTTTTGACTCTGTTCCACTCATGAATCGTCTTAAGGATTTAACCCTTTTTTTCAATTTTCGCCTAAAAATCCAACTGCCTGTAGCTCAGGACCTGAAGCAATGAAAAACATGCAGTTTTTTTTTCTTCATCATCTTTGAAATGCTAGAGAAAGGCCATCATGAATTTTTCCAGGTTAGGTGCAATTTAGATTTTGGCAGCAGCGTATGTGCAAAGTTTTAGACTGATCCAATGAACCATTGCATTTCTGTTCAAAATGTTGTATCAAGTCTGCCCAAATGTGCCTAATTGGTTTATTGATACATTTTCAAGTTCATACCTGTGGACTCTCCTCAAACAATAGCATGGTATTCTTTCACTGTAATAGCTACTGTAAATTGGACAGTGCAGTTAGATTAACAAGAATGTAAGCTTTCTGCCCATATCAGATATGTCTATGTCCTGGAAAATGTTCTTGTTACTTACAACCTCATGCTAATCACATTAGCCTACGTTAGCTCAACCGTCCCGCGGGGGGACACCGATCCCGTAGATGTTAATTCCATTCCAGCCATTACAATGAGTCTGTCCTCCTATAGCTCCTCCCACCAGCCTCCACTGACAAACACCAAGTGTGTTACCAGAACAGTTCTCTAAACAATAGGACAATGGCATGTTTATAACTTTGTCTTAGGAGCCAATATGTTCTCACTAACATAGTAATGAACCATCTGAAACCAACAACTTTCTAATTGCTTTTCCCCTCCTCTCTCGCTTCTCTATAGCTCTTTCTGTGTCCGTCTCTCTCTCTCTCTCTCTCTCTCTCTCTCTCTCTCTCTCTCTCTCTCTCTCTCTCTCTCTCTCTCTCTCTCTCTCTCGCTCTCTCTCT
>QNTS01015911.1:8622-24178 GCA_003317085.1 Hucho hucho
ATGGGGATGGGGATGGGGGATGGGGGATGGGGATGGGGGATGGGGGATGGGGGGGTGTTTTTTAGTTGTGTATCGTTCCTTGCCCGTACAGTAGGTGGCGGCAGGCCGCTTTAACGCGTGTCTGCGCACCGGTTTTAACACCACAGAAGAGAGGAGGGACGTCCTGAGGATCCCGAATAGCTCACACCTGTCAAGTCAAGCGGCTCTATTCTGGCACACATGAACGTGATTTAATTTTCGGTCGTATTGTTCTTTCTTCATTGTAACTGTTATATGCTGTTGTTGTTGTTGTTGTTGTTGTTTTTTAACGTTATTGTGGAGGCGTCTTTTCGGTTCAATACACACGTAGAGGCTGCCAAGACACTTCAACGCCTTGTAAAGCGAGGAGGCTAGTCAACTAGCAAGGTTCACCATGGAGCCAGAAGCACAAATACGAAACGTAAGTTGCTTTTAATGAACCGACATTTTTATAGATCTAGTAGCCATGAAAATGAGTCTGTTTTGTTTTGTTTTGTTTTGTTTTGTTTGTTTGTACTGATGCGGTGACGTGTGTGTTTTGTTTCAGCTACGAGACTTTCTGATGGTCTACAACCGTATGACCGAGATGTGCTTCCAGAGATGCACCAGTAACTTCAACTACAGGAGTCTGACCATGGACGAGGTGAGGCCTGGCACACCATGGGGGTCTATGGGGGTCTGTGGGGGTCTGTGGGGGCTCTATGGGGCTCTATGGGGCTCTATGGGGGTCGGGAACTCAGCTCCTCAGGGACAGGACTCTGTCTTTACCCACTGGTGGTGTGGTGTTGTTTTTAGGTGAGGCCTGGCACATCACATGGCTCTATGTGGCTCTATGTGATGACTATGGGGGTTGGGAACTCAGCTCCTCAGGGACAGGACTCTGTCTTTACACACTGGTGGTGTGATTATTATTTTTATTTTTTTAGGTGAGGGCAAAATCATTTCCGCATTCATTTAGAAATGAAATATTACATTTAAATAAGTATTCAGACCTTTTACTCAGTACTTTGTTGAAGCCCTTTTGTCAGAGATTACAGCCTTGAGTCTTCTTGGGTATGACGCTACAAGCTTGGCACACCTGTATTTGGGGAGTTTCTCCCATTCTACTCTGCAGATCCTCTCAAGCTCTGTCAGGTTGGATGGGGAGCGTCGCGGAACAGCTATTTTCAGGTCTTTCCAGAGATGTTTGATTGGGTTCAGGTCTGGACATTCAGAGACTTGTCCCGAAGCCACTCCTGCGTTGTCTTGGCTGTGTTTAAGATCGTTGTCCTGTTGGAAGGTGAACCTTCGCCCCCAGTCTGAGGTCCTGAGCGCTCTGGAGCAGATTTTCATCAAGGATCTCTCTGTACTTTACTCCATTCATCTTTCCCTTGATCCTGACTAGTCTCCCAGTCCCTGCCGCTGAAAAACATCCCCACAGCATGATGCTGCCACCACCACCGTGCTTCACCGTAGGGATGGTGCCAGGTTTCCTCCAGACGTGACGCTTGGCATTCAGGCCAAAGAGTTCAATCTTGGTTTCATCAGACCAGAGAATCTTGTTTCTCAGGGTCTGAGAGTCGTTTAGGTGCCTGTTGGCAAACTCCATGTGCCTTTTACTGAGTGGCTTCCGTCTGGCCACTCTACCATAAAGGCCTGATTGGTTGAGTGCTGCAGAGATGGTTGTCCTTCTGGAAGGTTCTCCCAAAGAGGAACTCTAGAGCTCTGTCAGACGGACCATCGGGTTCTTAGTCACCTCCCTGACCAAGGCTCTTCTCCCCCGATTGCTCAGTTTGGCCGGGCGGCCAGCTCTAGGAAGAGTCTTGGTGGTTCCAAACTTCTTCCATTTAATAATGAATGGAAACCACTGTGTTCTTGGGGACCTTCAATGCTGCAAAAATGTTTTGGTACCCTTCCCCAGATCTGTGCCTCGACACAATCCTGTCTCGGAGCTCTACGGACAATTCCTTCGACCTCATGGCTTGGTTTTTGCTCTGACATGCACTGTCAACTGTGGGACCTTTATATAGACAGGTGTGTGCCTTTCCAAATCATGTCCAATCAATTGAATTTACCACAGGTGGACTCCATTCAAGGTGTAGAAACATCTCAAGGATGATCAATTGAAACAGGAAGCACCTGAGCTCATTTCGAGTCTCATAGTGAAGGGTCTGAATACTGACGTAAATAATAAAAAAGGTGTTTGTTATTTTTAATACATTTATAAAAACCTCTGCTTTGTCGTTATGGGGTATTGGGATGTCATTATGGGGTATTGGGATGTCATTATGGGGTATTGGGATGTCGTTATGGGGTATTGGGATGTCGTTATGGGGTATTGGGATGTCGTTATGGGGCATTGGGATGTCGTTATGGGGCATTGGGATGCCGTTATGGGGCAGTGGGATGCCGTTATGGGGCAGTGGGATGCCGTTATGGGGTAGTGGGATGCCCTTATGGGGTAGTGGGATGCCCTTATGGGGTAGTGGGATGCCCTTATGGGGTAGTGGGATGCCCTTATGGGGTAGTGGGATGCCCTTATGGGGTAGTGGGATGCCCTTATGGGGTAGTGGGATTTATGAGGATAATTTTTGTATTTAATCCATTTTAGAATAAGGCTGTAACGTAACAAAATGTGGAAAAAGTCAAGGGGTCTGAATACTTTCCGAATGCACTGTACATGAGTATATGCACTATTATTACTGAAATGAACTGTATTTCATTATCCTCATTGCATTGAACTGGATTCACTGAAGTGTGTGTGTGTGTGTATGTATGTATGTGTATGTATGTGTGTGTGTGTGTGTGTGTGTGTGTGTGTGTGTGTATATATATATAGATATAGATATAGATATATATATATAGATATAGATATATAGATATAATTTTGTAAATCGGGTGGTCCCTGAGAAAAAAGTGTGCGCCACAGGTACCGGAACTGAAAAAACAGAAAAACAAATGACCTTTATAATAATGCATTGCATGCATCACATTTGCGAAGTGGAAAACATGGGAAACATTTGTTGTGGCCTAGGGTCAGGGACATGTTTGGGCCTTTTTATTAATGTATTTCATGCAATTATACGTAATATTACATGACTGGAGACTTTGGCATAATCATTTTAAATGCCACATACAAAACAACTGGGGAAATATCCGACTTCAGAGCGTTCAAGACAACTGGGGAAAAATGAGGTCCGACTGGAAAATGAGCTTTGAACTGTCATCCAACTCAGATTTCCAAGTGGGGAACTCTGGACTCTTTCTATGGACTTTCCAACCTACAGCAGTTTTTTTTTAAAAATCTTTGCAAATGTAATAAAATAAAAAAAAAACTGAAATCACATTTCCATAAGTATTCAGACCCTTTATTCAGTACTTTGTTGAAGCATCTTTGGCAGCGATTACAGCCTCGAGTCTTCTTGGGTATGACGCTACAAGCTTGGCACACCTGTATTTGGGGAGCTTCTTCCATGAGACGAGTAACAACGTAACCTACGTTGCTACCATGACAAAGACCAAAGCCGGCAGGAGTACCGTTGAGGACAGTGTCTCTATCACAAGTGAAGGATATTTTAAACAATTTTCTTTTTTCTACAAGCAGTTGTTAGAACAACAAGAAAATAGCTTCAAGTGTTCTGTCCAAATACTGGTGGAGTAAACTAATAAAATAATGGACCTGACCAGACCAGTTCTCCCAGGGTCGATGAGTTATAACAGGAGAACGGCAAAGATGACAGCAATCTGTAAGTCATTGAGAGAGGAGTTCAGTTCATTTCTGTATGTGAATCCATGATAACAATGACGGAGAAATCAGATTACCTCAAGGCGGAACAACATGATTGTGGACGGAATTGTAGAATCTCCACATGAGACCTGGATGGAGTCTGAGGACAAAAAGGAGGAAAAATATCTCTGAGAAACTAAAGATACAAGAAAGGAAGATTGAGGGAATGCACGCCCACAGAACTGGAAAACTCAACACCGGCCCAGGTGACCGGCCAATTTAGTGGTCAAGTTCCTGAGGTTCAAGGAAAAGATGGCTGTTCTGAAAAGAGCCAAGAACTTGAGAGGAACATGCTCTATTTATTCCTGATTCCTGAGAGGAAAGAACTGATCCCAGCCAGAGCGCGTGGGGACATTGCTTACATCCTCTATGACAGACTCATTGTCCACCCTCCCTCCCAGAAGCCTGGAAGGGATGAGCGAGGCAAGCCTATGGGTTCGTAGCTTCAACTTCGCAACACACACACACACACCGACTGATTTAATGGACTGCTGAATGTACAGTTGAAGTCGGAAGTTTACATACACCTTAGCCAAATACATTTAAACATAGTTTATTACAATTCCTGATATTTAATCCTAGTAAAAATTCCCTGTCTTAGGTCAGTTAGGATCACCACTTTATTTTAACAATGTGAAATGTCAGAATAATAGTAGAGAGAATGATTTATTTCAGCTTTTATTTCTTTCATCACATTCCAAGTGGGTCAGAAGTGTACATACACTCAATTAGTATTTGGTAGCATTGCCTTAAACAATTTAAACTTGGGTCAAATGTTTTGGGTAGCCTTCCACAAGCTTCCCACAATAAGTTGGGTGAATTTTGGCCCATTCCTCCTGACAGAGCTGGTGTAACTGAGTCAGGTTTGTAGGCCTCCTTGCTCACACACTCTTTTTCAGTTCTTCCCACAAATTTTCTATCGGATTGAGGTCAGGGCTTTGTGATGGCCTCTCCAATACCTTGACTTTGATGTCCTTAAGCCATTTTGCCACAACTTTGGAAGTATGCTTGGGGTCATTGTTCATTTGGAAGACCCATTTGAGACCAAGCTTTAACTTCCTGACGGATGTCTTGAGATGTTTCTTCAATATATCCATATAATAATAATATGTGCAGTTGCAAACCGTAGTCTGGCTTTTTTATGGTGGTTTTGGAGCAGTGGCTTCTTCCTTGCTGAGTGGCATTTCAGGTTATGTCGATATAGGACTCGTTTTACTGTGGATATAGATACTTTTCTAACCTGTTTCCTCCAGCACATTCACAAGGTCCTTTGCTGTTGTTCTGGGATTGATTTGTAGGCCACACAAGCTCACAGGACCGGCGAGTGCCATAGCGCATCAAAATCATCTGTCTTCGTTTGCAACACTCACTACCGAGTTCCAAAATGCCTCTGGAAGCAACGTCAGCACAATAACTGTTAGTCTGGAGCTTCATGAAATGGGTTTCCAAGACCAGAGCAGCCATACGCGAGCCTAACACCACCATGCACAATGCATCGGCTGTAGTGGTGCAAAGCTTGCCGCCATTGGACTGTGGAGCAGTGGAAACGCATTCTCTGGAGTAATGAATCACTCTTCTTCCTCTGGCTAGGCCCCTTAGTTACAGTGAAGGGAAATCCTAACGCTACAGCATACAATGACATTCTAGATGATTCTGTGCTTCCAAGTTTCTGGGAACTGTTTGGGGAAGGCCCTTTTCCTGTTTCAGCATGACAATGTCCCGTGCACAAAGCGAGGTCCGTACAGAAATGGTTTGTCGATCGGTGTGGAAGAACTTGACTGGCCTGCACAGAGCCCTGACCTCAACCCCTTTAGGATGAATTGGAACACCGACTGCGAGCCAGGCCTAATCGCCCAACATCAGTGCCCGACCTCACTAATGCTCGTTGCTGAATGGAAGCAAGTCCCCGCAGCAATGTTCCAACATCTAGTGGAAAGCCTTCCCAGAAGAGTGGAGGCTGTTATAGCAGCAATGTTCCAAAATCTAGTGGAAAGCCTTCCCAGAAGAGTGGAGGCTGTTATAGCAGCAATGTTCCAACATCTAGTGGAAAGCCTTCCCAGAAGAGTGGAGGCTGTTATAGCAGCAAGGGGGGGGGGACCAACTCCATATAAATGCCCATGTTTTTGGGATGAGATGTTCAACGAGCAGGTGTCCACATACTTTTGGTCATGTAGTGTATATTCCTAGCCGTATCCCTGTAATGGTTAGAGGAGATCTTACATCAAGTGTTATTGAAGTGTTGTGGTTGCAGGTTCACCTGGCACATCTAAAGCCTGTTCTTTTGGGGTGTTGCTATAGGCCTCCAAGTGCTACCAGTCAGTATCAAAATAGTATGTGTGAAATGCTTGATAGTGTATGTGATGTGAACAGAGAGGTCTACTTTCATGGGGACCTGAAAATTGACTGGTTTTCATCAAGCTGTCCGCTCAAGATGAAACTTCTTACTGTAACCAGTGCCTGTAATCTGGTTCAGGTTATTAATCAACCTACCAGGGTGTTTTACAAACACTACAGGAACAAGATCATCCACATGTATCGATCACATCTTTACTAATACTGTAGAACTTTGTTCTAAAGCTGGATCCGTACCCATTGGATGCAGTGATCACAATATAGTGGCTATATCCAGGAGAGACTCAGCTGGGCCTAAAATAGTGTGTAAGAGATCATACAAAAGATTTAGCTGTGACTCTTATGTGGATGATGATAAAAATACATGTTGGTCTGATGTGATTAACGAGGAGCATCCAGACGCTGGTACGAAACGGACTG
Source organism: Hucho hucho (assembly GCA_003317085.1). Taxonomy (NCBI): domain Eukaryota; kingdom Metazoa; phylum Chordata; class Actinopteri; order Salmoniformes; family Salmonidae; genus Hucho; species Hucho hucho. The sequence goes on from QNTS01015911.1 coordinate 15,179, forward strand.
TTAGAACTGTTCAGGCTCCGTGGATTGATGAGGAATTGGAAAACTGTCTGGTTGAAAGAGACGGGGCCAAAATGAGTGGCTAATAAATCTGGCTGCAAATTTGAGAAATGATGTGACTAAACTCAACAAAAAGAAGAAGAGACTATTATGAAGCCCAGATCGAATGATATAAAGAAAGATTTAATAAACTTTGGATGAAATTATGGGCAGAAAGACAAATTCAACTCCATCTTTCTTTCGTCGAATCAGATGGCTTTATTCATCACAAAACCATTTGATGTTGCCAATTATTTAAATCATTATTACTTCATCGGCAAAGTGGGCAAACTTAGGCAGGAAATGCCAACAACGAACAGTGAGCCATTGTACTTATGCATAAACAAATAAGGAAAAGAAAGCATTGCAAGTTTTGAATTTTGTAAAGCTAGTGTGGGAGAGGATGGAAAAATGGATTGTTATCGCTCAATAATGACAAACCTCCTGGCATTGAAAACTTAGATGGAAAGCTACTGAGGATGGTGGCTGACTCTATAGCCACTCCTATCTGTCATCTCTTTAATCTGAGCCGAGTGGAAAGTCTTTTGTCCTCAGGCCTGTAGGGAAGCCAAAGTCATTCCGCTACCCAAGAGTGGTAAAGCAGCCTTTACTGGTTCTAACAGCAGACCTATCAGCTCGCTGCCAGCTCTTAGCAAACTGTTGGAACTAATAATGTTTGATCAAATGCAATGCTATTTCTCTGTAAACAAATGAACTACAGACTTTTCAGCATGCTTATAGAGAAGGGCACTTAACATGTACTGCACTGACACAAATGACTGATGATTGGTTAAAAGAAATGGATCGTTTGAAGATTGTGGGAGCAGTACTGTTTTGATACTGAAGGACCGTGACACAGTATTTAGAATGAGACGGGATGAATAACACCCGGCCTGTGTTTTATCCTCCCGTCCTCTAGGAGCGCTGCGCAGACAGCTGTGCCGGGAAGCTGATCCGCTCTAACCACCGTCTGATGGGGACCTATGTCAACCTGATGCCCGGGATGGTGCAGCGCCGCATGGCCGAGATGGAGAAGAAGAACGCAGAGCTGGTGACAGCAGAGGCTGCAGGTGCACTGGAGGGGACACCTGACTTGGCTGATCAAGGCCTACCTGTAGCCTCAACCCCGGGTAAAGCCTCCGCTCCTGCCCCGGGGACAGTTGAGGCTTTGACAGCTTCAGAGGTGTCTGTGATGGCTGCCTCAGTCTTAAAGCCTGCTGTTTTAGATTTCTCTGCAGACATGGGTCCAGCTGCCTCACCCGCCACCCCTTCCTCTCCAGAACCACTGGTGCCTTCCTCCCTCTCCCAGGCTGTGAACGGAGCAGGGATCACCAGGCTGACTTCAGGTCCGGTTCAGGAGTTGTCCCCTGTCAGACATGATCAATCCACAGTCACTGCTAGTGCAGCACCAAGTGGTCCCCACCATAGTAGATAACCAGGCACCAGTAATGTTAGTTCCGCCCACATTTACACATATGGTGCCTGTAGAGGCGACACTAGCGCCTACAATAGTGGCTCCTATGGTAATGCAGAGATCAGCCCTAACCCCAGGCCCAGCCCTAACCCCAGGCCCAGCCCTAACCCCAGGCCCAGCCCTAACCCCAGGCCCAGCCCTAACCCCAGGCCCAGCCCTAACCCCAGGCCCAGCCCTAACCCCAGGCCCAGCCCTAACCCCAGGCCCAGCCCTAACCCCAGGCCCAGCCCTAACCCCAGGCCCAGCCCTAACCCCNTAATCCCAGGGCCTAACCCCAGCTCCATCCCCAGCTTCAGTCACAGCCCCAGCTCCTACCAGCAGCAGCTCAACCCTCTCTCCCCCCAGCCTACTGCCCCCATCCACCCTGACCACACAGGACTCTCAGCTGCCATCTTGAGTGTCTGTGATCTATAGACTTTAACCAAGAAATCCTGGAGAACTACTGGATGTGCAGGGTTTCAATACAGCCCTGCACCAAACATTCTAATAATCAAGGTCTTCAGTCCTTGCTATAGTTATCTGAATCGAGTGTGTCACCTTACTGCCCTGCAGGGTAAGTGCTTTGGTCATCAGCAATACAGAGTACAATATGTTGATGTATAGGCTTACACCACAATGGAAAAATACTATTCTGTCAAATATTAAACGATTCTGGAAAGGAAGTCGTCATTGTGATTTTAGATTTCTTGTCAAACTTCTTTCCCATGATGTGTTTGTCTGAGTGATTTTGAGGAGGGGAATTGTTCTTCCCCTGGAGGAGTTAAAAGCAGTGGAATGGACAAGACATTTCAGTTTCTCGCTCCGATTGCTTTATTGGCGTTAAAAAACAATTAGTAGCTATTGCCAAAGCAGTACAGTGAATACAACAGGTGTAGACCTTACAGTGAAGTGCTGAATACAACAGGTGTAGACCTTACAGTGAAATGCTGAATACAACAGGTGTAGACCTTACAGTGAAATGCTGAATACAACAGGTGTAGACCTTACAGTGAAATGCCGAATACAACAGGTGTAGACCTTACAGTGAAATGCTGAATACAACAGGTGTAGACCAGGTAGTTCTATCTGATGTCGTAATACTGTTTATTTAACCAGGTAGTTCTATCTGATGTCGTAATACTGTTTATTACCCCTTTATTTAACCAGGTAGTTCTATCTGATGTCGTAATACTGTTTATTACCCCTTTATTTAACCAGGTAGTTCTATCTGATGTCGTAATACTGTTTATTACCCCTTTATTTAACCAGGTAGTTCTATCTGATGTCGTAATACTGTTTATTTCCCCTTTATTTAACCAGGTAGTTCTATCTGATGTCGTAATACTGTTTATTTCCCCTTTATTTAACCAGGTAGTTCTATCTGATGTCGTAATACTGTTTATTTCCCCTTTATTTAACCAGGTAGTTCTATCTGATGTCGTAATACTGTTTATTTCCCCTTTATTTAACCAGGTANGGGGGGGGGTGTTAAGGGATGCATTACATATTTTGTTAGGACAGTTTCAGCATGATGGACATGGGTGTATCTGTGGTCCACCTGGCCTGCTCCACAGCTTTCCTCAACGATGGATTGCGAGCCGCTCTGTTCATGAACCTCTGGCCAATGATGGACTGTCTGCTGCCAATCGATGCGAGTCCGGATATGCTGTGAACGTGGTGGTTGCTGATGTATTTTGGTAGTCTGTAAGCCATCTTCACTGCCAAGTTTTGGATTCTCTGCAAACGATTCATCTGCCGTGGCGAAGCTGCATTGTGAATGTGACACAATGGCACCACCTACAGGACAACAGGGGAAACTACTGGCTGCATTGTGAATGTGACACAATGGCACCACCTACAGGACAACAGGGGAAACTACTGGCTGCATTGCGAATGTGACACAATGGCACCACCTACAGGGCAATAGGGGAACCAAATTCTTTCAAACTAAGTTTTCACAGGATGAAACGCATTAGTAGAATACTTTAGTGTTATTTATTAAAATCAGATCCAATACTCAGATAATAAAGAGACAGATGTAAACTGTATTTACTAGAGAATGTGTTCATTAGTACTGTAGTATAGTATACACTATGTCTGTGTCCCAAATGGCACCCTATTCCCTATATAGTGCACTACTTTAGGCTCCGATTAACATTAGTGCACTATATAGGGAATAGGGGTGCCATTTGGGACCCATATTATATGATCAATATCAGATAGATCGTGTACATTCTAATGGGTAGATGACATGGATGACATGACAGATCTTTTACCATTAAGATCATCACTACCTTCATATTCACATAGGGGTCCCAAATGGCACCCTATTCCCTATATAGTGCACTACCTTTGGCCAGAACCCTATGGGCCCTGGTCAAATGTAGTGCACTAAATTGGGTGTCATTCAGGACTCTGAATACCATTCTCTAACACTTCAAAAGCTCATATTTGAGCTCATAGAGTAAACAACTGACGTTCTGCAAAAGGGAGAAATAGTGTAGGTCCTGAATGGTACCCTACTCCCTTTATAGTGCAGTCTTTTTGACCATAGTGAATGGTGTCCCATTTGATCAGAGCCCATAGGGAACGGTGTCCCATTTGACCATAGCCCATAGGGAACGGTGTCCCATTTGACCAGAGCCCATAGGGAACGGTGTCCCATTTGACCAGAGCCCATAGGGAATGGTGTCCCATTTGGGACATCATGAAGCAGTAAAACCTCCCATCATGATCACAGTTCAGACACACAACGGCATGTTTCCAGTGCTCTTATTTTGTAGTCCTCTTAAAGATGACTTTTATTTTGAAGCCACAACCACCCCTATGTCTTCACTAGGAGATGATTGGACAGTGTCTCTCATGTGACACTCTTGGTGCCTCTTCAGCTGCCCTGACGCCGTGAACCCTTTCCCACACGCGCTACACAGGAACGGCCGCTCCCCTGTGTGTGTCCTCATGTGTAGCTTCAGACTCCCCGGTGTGGTGAACCCCTTATCACAGACAGTACAAGGGTACGGCCTCTCTTTAGTGTGTGTGATCTGATGCACTTTCAGGTTGCCAGATTGGGCGAAACTGGTCCCACATATGGCGCAGATGAATGGTTTCTCTCCGGTGTGTGTCCGCTGGTGGCTCTTCAGGTCTCCAGCGCGTAAGAAGGTTCGGCCGCAGAAGGAGCAGCAGAATGGTTTCTCTCCAGTGTGGGTTCTCTGGTGGGTCCGCAGGTTCCCCAGCTCCGTGAAGCTCTTAGATTGGAGACAGATAAACAAAAAGACGCAAAAAAAACAAAAATGAAGGAGGGGAAGCATAGAAATATCGCACATAGAACGAATCTACCACTTATAAGACTTGCTTTCAAAGAGAATGACAAATCTATAACTCACATTACTATCTGAAATCTGTTGGTTCGTACACAAAGCTACATAATGTAACTTTTATTGACACGCACCTTGCCACACTGGCAAATGTGGTAGGTCTTCTGCCCCGTGTGGAGCAGCTTGTGTTTTTTCAGGTCGTGGGCTCGGGAGAACCGTTTCCCGCACTCGGAGCATTGGTGTGGTTTCTCCTTGGTGTGTGTCTGCAGATGGGTCTTCAGGTTGCCGCGGATGGCGAACCCTTTATCGCATACGGAGCAGTGGTGGAGGTTTTCCCCTTTGTGGATCATCTGGTGGCACTTGAGCGACTTGTATCAAATCAAACTTTATTTAGATTACTTACAACAAAATGCAGTGCAAAGTGCTTCCCATACATAAATCAATAAAACGTGAGAAAGAAAACAAAATAGCAGACGAGGAGTAAATAGATAAATTAAGACAGTAAAACAATAACGAACCTTGAAGTAGGAGAAGCTTTTCCCACAGTCATTGCAGTGGTACGGTTTCTCCTCCCGGTGAGTCTGCTGGTGGTCTTTATAGTGAGCCAGTCGGGAGAAGCTTTTCTGACACTGGGAGCACTGGTACGGTTTCTCCCCTGTGAATAGAATAACTATTTTTTTTATAAAGTTTATATTGATTTAACTGGTGTTGAGAACAACGCGGTGGAAGTGGTGAGGAAACAGATAGTGGAGTTTCTCTCTCTGCGCTTAGTTATAATCAACTTAATGTAAAAAAAAATATTGCAATAAAATAAGCTGATGCAATTGAAGGCATGTATCAAATACAGTTGAAGTCTGAAGTTTACATACACTTAGGTTGGAGTCATTAAAAGTCGTTATTCAACGACTCCACAAATTTCTTGTTAACCTCTTGGGGATAATTAAGGAGCGCTGGGGCGCTAGCGCCCCGTTCCCGACACTACCCGGTGAAATGTAAGGCGCCAAATTCAAAATCCAAAAGTTGAATCATTAAATATTCATCAATATACATTTGTTGCATAGTCATCAAAAGCTCTGATTCTTGGCAATATCACAGCGTTGTCAGATTTCAAAAAGGCTTTACGGCGAAAGCACAACATTTGATTGTTTGAGGATAGCACCTCTCCTATTTTCCATATATTCATATCCAGCGCGGGTCACACAAAACCCATATAAGAGCTAAAATAAATCACTTACCTTTCAAAGAACTTCTGCTGAGGGCATCCCAAGTGTCCAACGAAGACATCCAATGGTTCTTTTGTTAGAAAAAGTCATTTATTATATCCATAAATCTCAGTTTGGTTGGCATGTTACGTTCAGAAAGTCCACTGTCGACTCGCCCATTGAACCGTGAAGAGAACGCGTTCAAATTATACCTATCAACTTTGTCCAAACAAATCAAACATCATTTTTAATGTTTCCTTAGGTATCCTTTTATGTATATTTACTATAATATTTAAACCGGATTATAGCCTGAACGATAGGAAAGGAAAGAAACCACAGAGCGCGCGAGACCGTGAACGTGCATGTCATTCTATTGAGTTCCGGGGTCCACGTCTAAGTTCTTCTTCTATTGGCTTCTAATTCAACCTAATGTCATGAAACCCTGTCTGACTGTTGACATCCAGTGGAAGCCATAGGTACTGCAGTCTAGGTCCTACATAACATTGAATCCTATAGGCAGCCAGGAGAAAAAGGTCAACTAAAAAAAAACTGCAAATCCGGATGGATTTTCGCCTGCTATATCAGTTCTGTTATACTCACAGACATTATTTTAACGGTTTTAGAAACTTCAGTGTTTTCTATCCAATAGTACTAATTATGTGCATATCCTAGTTTCTGGGCCTGAGTGGCAGGCATTTTACTTTGGGCACACCAGACTCTCCAAAACCCGACACCACTGCTGCTGATCCCTAAGTAGTTTTAACAAACTATAGTTTTGGCAAGTCGGTTAGGACATCTACTTTGTGCATGACACAAGTAATTTTGCCAACAATTGTTCACAGACAGATTATTTAACTTATAATTCACTGTATCACAATTCCAGTGGGTCAGAAGTTTACATACACTAAGTTGACTGTGCCTTTAAACAGCTTGGAAAATTCCAGAAAATGATGTCATGGCTTTAGAAACTTATGCTAATTGACATAATTTGAGTCAATTGGAGGTGTACCTGTGGATGTATTTCAAGGCCTATCTTCAAACTCAGTGCCTCTCTGCTTGACATCATGGGAAAATCAAAAGAAATGAGCCAAGACCTCAGAAAAATTATTGTAGATCTCCACAAGTCTGATTCATCCTTGGGAGCAATTTCCAAATGCCTGAAGGTACCACGTTCATCTGTATAAACAATAGTACGCAAGTATAAACACCATGAGAAAACGCAGCCGTCATACTGCTCAGGAAAGAGACACATTCTGTCTCCTAGAGATGAACGTACTTTGGTGTGAAAAGTGCAAATCAATCCCAGAACAACAGCAAAGGACCTTGTGAAGATGCTGGAGGAAACAAGTACAAAAGTATCTATATCCACAGTAAAACAAGTCCTATATCGACAACCTGAAAGGCCGCTCAGCAAGGAAGAAGCCGTAAAAACTGCCATAAAAAAAGCTGGTGCACTTCACAAAATAGATGGCATCATGAGGAAGGAAAATTATGTGGATATATTGAAGCAACATCTCAAGACATCAGTCAGGAAGTTAAAGCTTGGTCGCAAATGGGTCTTCCAAACAGACAATGACCCCAAGCATACATCCACAGTTGTGGCAAAATGTCTTAAGGACAACAAAGTCAAGGTATTGGAGTGGCCATCACAAAGCCCTGACCTCAATCCTATAGAAGATTTGTGGGCAGAACTGAAAAAGTGTGTGTGAGCAAGGAGGCCTACAAACCTGACTCAGTTACAGCAGCTTTGTCAGGAGGAATGGGCCAAAATTCACCCAACTTATTGTGGGAAGCTTGTGGAAGGCTACCCGAAACATTTGACCCAGGTTAAACAATTAATAGGCAATGCTACAAAATACTAATGGAGTGTATGTAAACTTCTGACCCACTGAAATAAATCATTCTCTCTACTATTATTCTGACATTTCACATTCTAGAAAATAAAGTGGTGATCCTAACTGACCCAAGACAGGGATTCTTTTTTAGTAGGATTAAATGTCAGGAATTGTGAAAAACTGAGTTTAAATGTATTTGGCTAAGGTGTATGTAAACTTCAGACTTCAACTGTACTTGCTTATACTGAAACTCCCAATGTCATACGCAACCGTTATACTAATTTAAAGCAATAGTCGTGTGTGGTCACCTAGATGATCATTTCAGCACCGTCTTGATTGAGACAGCGGCAAGAAAAGTGTGGGTGATTAGTCTTGATAAATCAATTAACTAATAAATTGATTTAAATCAATTGACAGATTTATTTTTATTCACTGAATCTCCGTTTGGATATATGATAACAATTAGGCAGAGGAAATGTTATCTAAGTGAGTGGCTCATGATCATCTTTATTCTAGTTTGCTCATATATTAAATGATCAGAACATTTTGCCAGCATGTTATGTAGCTCAACAAGTGGATTTTGCTCTTCATTGGCGTAGCAGCCGGTCCTCCTCCCAACCAAAAGCCTGTGTCTCGTCTGATAGTCAATGAGATTTTATTTAACTGAATCGCTGTCTGTACAGGGCCTTCAGAAAGTATTCACACCCCTTGACATTTTCTACATTTTGTTGGGTGTTACAGCTTGATTTTAAAATAGATCAACATTTGATTTTGAGTCACTGGTCTACACCCAATAACCCATGTCAAAGTGGAATTATGTTTTTAGACATTATAAATTAATACGAAATGAAAAGCTGAAATGTCTTGAGTCAGTAAGTATTCAAACCCTTTGTTATGGCAAGCCTAAATAGGTTTAGGAGTAAAAACGTCCTTAACAAGTCACATGGACTCAATCTGTGTGCAATAATAGTGTTTAAAATGATTTTTGAACGACTACCTCATCTCTGTATCCCACAAATACAGATAATTCTAAGGTCCTTCAGTTGAGCAGTGAATTTAAAACACAAATTCCACCACAAAGACCAGGGAGGTTTTCCAATGCCTCGCAAAGAATGGCACCTATTGGTAGATGGGTAAAAAAAAAAAAAAAAAAAAAAAAA
>QNTS01015921.1:21582-37983 GCA_003317085.1 Hucho hucho
ATACCCTCAGTTCTTGGGTTTTAGTACCCCAGGTGTCCCCAGAATTACTGGCTCATGAATGCCATAAATTTGCCTTTTAATGAAGAACCAGTACTTTGAATGTCTCATGTCTCCTTTTCCTTCAACAAGAAATGTTTTGAATTATTCTTTATTTTTCACACCTCCAAACTTTTAGGATTTGAAAGCGTCTTCAAAAAAGAAATATTTTCATGCTTTGCAAAGGCTATGCCCTCAATAATCATATCAATAACAGTGTCCCTTTGTTCTTCAAAAGAAGGTTAAAAAATATATATTTTGAAAACGATCCAAAATTTGATTTAACAGCAACACTTCCTTCCCTATGCCTCTGGTATAACTGTATATTGTTGGTATAACTGTATACTGTATAAGAGTTATACACTGCAACAAGAGAACCACTGAATAGATTGTGATTCACAGACCAATTAGCTCTAGGCTAAATTGAACACTACAGTACTGTATGTGAAAGTAGCCCAAGCAATATTAACATTTCTTAAAATGTGATTGTACAAGACTTCAAAGAGCCCTGGAGAAACCATTTGATTCCTCCATTGTCTTGGATAAGAACAAGTATGAGTGTGTGTGCCTCAAATCTCCTTTCACTTTCTGATGTTTTGGAATAAAGTAAGAGTTGTCCGAAGTGCCAACTGTTCGTTTTTGAGATGCTTAAATAATCTTTCCCTTGTCATGTACAAGCTTTACCAGTCAGATTTTTTTTTTACTTTCACTATCTAAGCTTAGCTAAGTGTCCCACGTCCTCTTAAAACCCAAGTGATGTCCTTCCAAGTTTATTTTCTTTTGTCGTTGCAAGTTCTGCTCAATCATCAGGTAGAGCCATTTTCCAGCCATGTTCCATTGCTCAATGAGATCTCTTTAAACCTAATTTAAACCTATGTCTGAGTGGCTTAGATTTACCCCACTTATGTTGAAAGTGCTTGCGATTTAAACAGGACGCAATCCTGGACCAGCATTAAACGGTTTAAGTGTGTTATTCCTCGACTATAGAAGGGGAAAAAAGAGCCCCTTGATTAACTAAACCCTCTCAAATGTGATGGCCGTGGTGTAATTAGTCCGGTGCGAAGTTGAACGTAGGTTTTAAAGCAGCCACTCATCCCATGGCCTTTATCTTCTCTTCCTTCTCTTCCTTCTCTCCTCCCTCTCGGAGAATACGGTCTCCCCTGTGAAGGAAGGTTTCTCCACTGAGCCACACTGTGGGACTTTGGTCTTAGCTCAGCCTTGTATCTGTGTAGTCACTCTGCAAAATGGGCTTGTCACAGGGACCTAAAACCTCCATTAAAAGTTGGAGCCTATAATAGGTATTAAAAAGCTGTGAGAACACAAAGAGGAGGACCAATTTTCATTAACATATGAAGCACTTATTAACTTTGATCGGAGTGCGGTGAAGTAGCAAAGCCGCTTAAAGGCGCAAAGGTCAAGAAGTTGAATGCCACCAAAGTCTTACCCGTCTGCCTTACCCTTGCAGAAAAGGCAGGGCCTCCTTCAGATAACTGGTGGGAGCACCTTGACGCCCCAGCTTGACTTGACTTGGTCGTGACTGAGACTCATAGGGCCATGGTTGGTTGACTCTGGAACCTGTGCAATCTTCTGTTCCTTATTGATGACCTTTTATTTATGTCTTTTAACCAGGAAAAGACCCTTGAGGTCAGAAACCTGTTTTGCGAGGGGGACCTTTGCTAATTCTATATGCGTTGTGTAGTGAAGATACTCCAACACACCATACTATGTCGTCACCTTGTCTTTCAGCAACTGCTTGGAGCACTTGAGTCTTATTAAGTCAGCTGTTGTGTCTGTTTGGCAGCATACATGATACATTTTTGTTATTGTTGCGTCGTCCAATGTTTTTTTTTTACTTTTACCCCTTTTTTGTGGTATTGGTAGTTACAGTCTTGTCTCATCGTTGCAACTCCCATACGGACTTGGGAGAGGCGAATGTCAAGAGCCATGCATCCTCCGAAACACTACCCAACCAAGCTGCACTGCTTCTTGACACAATGCCCGCTTAACCCGGAAGCCAGCCACACCAATGTGTCGGAGGAAACACCGTACACCTGGCGACCATGTCAACGTGCACTGCGCCCAGCCCGCCACAGGAGTCGCTAGAGCGCGATGGGACAAGGCCAAACCCTCCCCTAACCCGGACGACACTGGGCCAATTGTGCGCCGCCCCATGGGTCTTCCGGTCGCGGCCGGCTGCGACAGAGCCTGGACTCGAACCAGGATCTCTAGTGGCACAGCTAGCACTGCGATGCCTTAGACCACTGCGCCACTCGGGAGGCCCGCGTCGTCTAATGTTTTAACAAATAATAAGTCTATTCTTTCCCAGAATCCCTGTCCCTTATAAACATTCTTTTTCAGAATGTCATGTATGTAATCTGTGTTTCTGCAAACTGTGTAAGCGTTCCACTTTGTGGACACCTTCAACTATTTGGAGAGTGTTACTCTTCAGTTCCACCCTTCCCTACTCATCTACCATGAAATGATTGAGAGGCTCTTGTCTGTCAGTGACACCACACGTCATAATGGCTCTGAAAAGGCATACATTGGTGTGAAATGAAGTAGCCAGCTAGAATAGAACAGGGAAGCTCTGTGAGAGGAGAGCATGTGAATCAACATTCAATTAGAGAGAGGGGTTCTATCCATGAGCACTCTGGACAAGCCACACCTCTCCACCACACACTCCCCCACCTTCCACACCTCTGCAGAAACAACCTTGGAGTTTAAAGAATCTCTCCTCAAACAACTTCCTGTGCACGGTCCACCTGCTAGTGAACTGAACGCAGAGGCACGATTTATACTCTGTTGTCACTCCCAGAGCCATAATTGTGAGAAGGATGCCATTTTATTTACAGAGTGGCATCTCTTTTACTGAAATGGTGAAATTTCACCTTGTTCTTGTACCCCTTTTTATTGTTGTGGAAGTATGTCTGGGAAGGGGATAGGGGATGTCTGGGAAGTTTAACACAGTGTTGGCACAAGCTGCTTTGTGTGTGTGTGTGTGTGTGTGTGTGTGTGTGTGTGTGTGTGTGTGTGTGTGTGTGTGTGTGTGTGTGTGTGTGTGTGTGTGTGTGTGTGTGTGTGTGTGTGTGTGTGTGTGTGTGTGTGTGTGTGTGTGTGTGTGTGTGTGTGAGCGAGCGAGCGAGAGAGAGAGAGAGGGAGAGATTCATCTATTTACTGATGATGAAAAGCAGCTTTAATGTACATAGATTTTGATTGATAACATGTGATTCTGATGGTAGCAAAGTGCATACAGTGACCATATAACATAAATGTAATTGCATTTGTAAGAATGAGACGATTGCATTTCTGTTCCAATCACCGGTAATAGGCCCAAATTATAGCATTACAATGCAGTCAGACACAGTTTACTTTCTCACAGTTGAAGGGGACCTGAATATCTGGGAGGAAAATACAATATCACATTGACCCTCGATTTGACCTTTCAATGGCTAATCGGAATCATAATCAGTCAGAGACATATAGCAACAAACAGAAAGTGGCAGAATTCATGTGCCACTCTTTGTGCCATTCAGAAATAATCAGGATCCCACCAACAGAACACATTTGTTTTGGGCCACAGCTGCCAGCCCAGTGCCTGGAATGGTAAATGTGGAATTTTAATGCACAGTTGATGCTGAGGAATATGGGAAATGCTAATTTGTGGTGCGATAAGATGAATCGAGACATCCCTTTAGCCCCATTTGACTCAGTGGAGGAAATGAATCATGAATGTTTGTTAAGTATGACAGTCTAACTGGGCCAGATCTACATGCTCCCAGACTGGAGAGAGAGGGAGATAAAACCCGGCGCACAGACGCCCAGGAAAACTGCCAGATTCTGTAATGATGGGAATTTATTGGCAGTTAAAGAGACAGTGGCAAGGCTTATTCACTAATAACCTCCCTCCATTGGAGAGCTCCACTGCATAGTGTTGGTGGGGTGTTTTGCCCGTATCTCTGGAAGATGTATGATGTATTCTCTATAATGGTTCTTCTGAGAGCAGAGACAGAAGTCTTACAGCCATGCTTGACTTTGGTGGAGACAGTGTCTTTTTGGAATGGCTGATCACTACATGGTATTTGCTGTATCAACAACCTTCTTTAAACATGAATGACCTTCTGTCATTTGCCTTTGACTAGATTTAGCTAGTTTATCTTCATTAGAAAGTGATGTGATCTTGATAGCAGTTTGGTTATTATGACAACCTTGAGACTAATGTAGATCTATGGTCGACCCCAACCCTAAATCCTAACCTTTGGTGGTTTCTACATGCAGTAACCATTTGCTTTACTAACACCATTTAAACATCAGCATTCTCTATGCTACAATAAGACTGTGTAGAAGGAGTAGCAACCTGTCTATTGGCTGGCTGGTCAGATTAGACAGCTCTGAGCTCCTTAAAGTCGTACGCGAACCAGATTGACATTTTCAAGGGCTTCCTTGGCAGAGACACTGCTAAAAGGGAGAGAAAAAGCCAATATGACTTTGTTCCTACCTTGCTGGAGGAGTTGTTTGTGTAAATCGCCTATAAGCTTATTGACCTGGATGTGTGGCACCCGACTGTGTGTGACTGTGATTTGGCTGGAGAGGCTGTCCTTTGATGAAGAAGCGATAGGGAGGCCTGATTCTAACAGCTCACTGAAACATTCCCGCCAAACCTACCCTAACATACAATGTGCTCTGTACCCTACCCTACCCCATGCTACCCTACCCTACCCCATGCAACCCTACCCTACCCCATGCTACCCTACCCTACCCCATGCCACCCTACCCTACCCCACCCCATACTCTTCACTCCACCTTTCTCTATCCTCACTCTCAGATACATTCTCTTTCTCATTCACCCCTAAATGTCTTCATTTAATTGCACAAGGAAAGAGATTTAGCCAGCGGTAGGTTATTATGACATAGACTATAATGTAGATCATTGACAATCTGTATCCTTTGATAACACCGCAAGAAATAAGTGATATCAAACACAGTCCCCTCTGAATGAAACAGGATGCTTTAATAGTCTGTTTGAATGGCAAAAAGGTTTTGAGATAGCTCATGCACATTGAAATCATGAAGAGGCTGTATGTATCCCTGCATCTTTTATCATACTGTAGCCTACATACGGCTACAACATGTTACTCCTCGCTGGTTTCCCGTGCGACATTCGCTAGAGAGGAAACTTCATCAAGCCCAGTGCTTGCCTGTGACATTGTTCATCTCTGTGAGGTTGCCTGGGCGATTGTGTTTAAAATGCATTGCAAACGGTGGTTAGATAGAAGGCAGCAGAAAATCTGTAATCACTGCTTAATTAAGGAATCATCTTGTAGCTTCATTTCCTGAGCTGTAATTAAACACTTCCAATACGTTTCGTTGCAGGGCTTAACATGTTCGCCTGAGATCAAGGTACTGCCTTTAATGTTATCTCACCAGGCTTCTTTAACTTCTTAAGGAGCAGCAAGGTGCGCTGGGGCGCTAGCGCCCCACTCCCGACACTACCAGGTGAAATGCAAGGCGCCAAATTCAAAATCCAAAAGTCGAATTATTAAACATGCATCAATATACAAGTGTTTCATAGTCATCAAAAGCTCTGCTTCTTGGCAATATCACAGCGTTGTCAGATTTCAAAAAGGCTTTACAGCGAAAGCACCACATTTGATTGTTTGAGGGTAGCACCTAACATATTTTTTCCATTACCATAATTTCATAAGCCTCCACGGTTCACACATAACACATTTCACAGCAAAAACAAATCAATTACCTTTTGAAGAACTTCTGCTGAGGGCTTCCAAAGTGTCCAACGAAGACAATCCATGGTTCTTTTGTTAGAAAAAGTAATGTATTATATCCATAAATCTCTGTTTGGTTGGCGCGTTATAATCAGATAAAACAGCGTCGACTCCTCCATTGAAACGTGAAGAGAACTCGTTCAACTTATACCTATAAACTTGTCCAAGAACAATCAAACATCATTGTAAATGTATCCTTAGGAACGCTTTTATGTATAAATAGCATAATATTTCAACCGGAATATAAACTGGGCGATAAGAAAGGAAAAAACAAAAGAACGTGCCTGCCGGGAGCGCGCATTTACTTTTAAGGACATCTGTGGGGGCACTTCCTTATTCCTCTTCTTCTCTGCTCTAAAAGCATCTAAAAAGAATCAGAACACTTTCTCGAGACTGTTGACATCTGGAGGAAGCGATAGGTACTGCATTCATATGCCCTTATAAGGGCATTTTCATAAGGGAGGGGTTCCAAATGAGGCAATGTGTCAAAACCACTTTTTCCAGGACAGAAATTCCTCGGGGTTTCGCCTGCCATATCCGTTCTGTTTTACTCACAGACAAAATGTTAACACTTTTAGAAAATTCAGAGTGTTTCCTATCCAATGGTACTACATATGTGCATATCCTATTTTCTGGGCCTGAATGGGAGGCATTTTACTTTGGGCACGCCAGGGTCTCCAAAACGGTCACCTCGTCCGCTGCTCCCTAAGAAGTTAAACTCGCTCCACCGAACTGTTGATATTCGCCCTTTGTTATCCTCGTCATAACGCCTAGTGATCCCCAGTATGCTAAAGAGGGTCTCCTGCTAACTGTACTCCAGGCCCCCAACAGTAAATAGCGAGGCGGATTCAGTGAATGGGCTCACTGATAATACCTACTGGGAAGGAAGGAAAGGGGGAGAATTTCGCCATCCCAAGCAGGCACTTGCATAAGCTAAACTGGGTCACTGTGACCTCATGTTTCTGTTAGTAGGACAGTGCTGCAGACTTCCTTCACTTGTCGTTTTTTTTTCTCTCTCACAGAGAGGCAGGAAGCTGCTATCCTTTTGGCAATGTTTGCTGGCTTCTTTGAAGTGAGCCATGTGTGTAGAAAGCCAAACAAGCGTAGTGAGTGTTGGTTGATCTGAAGATGAACCCAGGATGGACACAACGTTAAGGCCTTATTCTGGACTGTATAGACGTGTCCGATATGGCACTCTATTTAACATATAGTACACTACTTTTAGCCAGAGCCAGTAGTAGTAGTAATCATAGTACCTTTACTTCTGAAGGGTCTGACTAAATCCATCCCTCTGCTTCCTTCTTCCATGCCTCTGCTTCCTTCTTCAAGTCTAATAATAACCCATCAACGCCCTTGGACGTACTCTGTAGGTTTAACACATCAAAGCAATGGAAAAGATGATGTGACCAGATAGAACTCCCCTCCACTAAGGACAAGCCTACCACCACCAGTAGAGCTCAGAGACAACAGTTAGGGCTGGAGACATTTTTACATTCATTTTTACATTGCAGACGCTTTATCCAACAGTCTCCCCCCACTGTGCTAGTGTTTTTAGCCACATTGCATGTATTGGGTTTAGAGCAAGACAAGGGGTTTGTTATAGAGCAACTTAATTATCTGTGTCTATATAGTGGACTTGGACATGCAAAACAGAAGAGGTTTTCAAGGAAAATCCAGGAATGTGGTAAGCAGCATTCCCATCACAGTGGTTGCTGTGGCTGTGTAGTGCTGTATGTTTAACAAGGCATTTAAGCACTTTACTTCCCAGGTTAGAGATAGATAGCAAAATATCCCTGGTATGTCCTCTCCCTTTCTCCCTCCCTCCCTCTCCCACCTCTCCCTCTCTCCCCCTCTCTCTCTCACTCTCTCTGTCTCTCTCCCTGTCTAGCTCTCTCTCTCTCTCTTTCTGAGCCTCAGCCCTGAGACTGTAAATCTGCTGTTCTGCATCCTAGAACACACATTCTCCCTCCTCTACAATAGATCAAACAGTAATAAATAGCCACCTTCCTCTCTCTCTCCCTCTCTTTTTCTTGCTCTCCCAACTTTCTTGCTCCTCCTTCCTTCCTGCTACACATGGGCTTCCTCCTGTATGGGAACTCATGGGAACTCCGCTAGATAACAGTGTTGCAGCTGCATCAGCCTCTGGTCCCACAGTTACACACACTTGATACTTCTTGCAATTCAATGCACTGCACTGGACTATGACATAGTAACAATGAGACAATATATTAAAAGCTGCAGGGGTGACATTGCTTAATGTTAAGAAAATGGTATATATAGCTAAAATAACCATTCATTTTATTGTTTTGAGCCTTAGACCTTTAACATTAGTTACATTACCTTCAAAACGTTTTCACACCCCTTGACCTTTTCCACATTTTGTTGTATTACAGCCTGGATGTAATATTTATTAAATTTAGAGTTTGTATCACTGGCCTACACACAGTACCCCAAATTAATTAAAAATGAAAAGCTGAAATGTCGAATCAATAAGTATTCAACCCCTTTGTTATGGCAAGCCTAAATAAGTTCATGCGTAAAAATGTGCTTAACAAGTCACCTAATAAGTTGCATGGACTCACTCTGTGTGCAATAATAGTGTTTAACATGAGTTTTGAATGACTACATCGTCTCTGTACCCCACATATTCAATTATCTGTAAGGTCCCTCAGTCGAGCAGTGAATTTCAACCACAGATTCAACCACAAATACCAGAGAGGTTTTCCAATGCCTCGCAAAGAAGGGCACATATTGGTAGGTAGGTAAAAATTAAAAAAGCATCCCTTTGAGCATGGTGAAATTATTAATGACACTTTGGATGGTTTATCAATACACCCAGTTACTACAAAGATAGTGACATCCTTCCTAACTCAGTTGCCGGAGAGGAAGGAAACCGCTCAGGGATTTCAACATGAGGCCAATGGTGACATTAAAACAGTTTAAAGGCTGTGATAGGGAGAATGGATCACCAACATTGTAGTTACTTCACAATGCTAACGTAAATAACAGCGTGAAAAGAAGGAAGCCTGTACAGAAAAAAATTATATTCCAAAACATGCATCCTGTTTGCAATAAGGCACTAAAGTAAAACTGCAAAAGAATTGGCAAAGAAATGAACTTTATGTCCTGAATACAAGGCGTAATGTTTTGGAAAATCCAACACAACACATCACTGAGTACCACTCTTCATATTTTCAAGCATGGTGGTGGTTGCATCATGTTGTGGGTATGCTTGTCATCGGTAGCGCTGAGCAATTAATCTAAATGTTGGTTCTTTTTTGGATTTTAAACAACTCATTTATGGACATCGGTTCAATTATTTGAGTTCCATTTCATTCAGTTTTTTTCTGTGAGCTCAATGCACACATTGCGCTGCAGTTTCTGTAGAGATAAATCAGATCATGCCCAAACTGTGCGATGTAGTAGGGAGTTGTAGTTTCCAACAGGCCAATGTTCTACATAGTTTAGCACAGATAACTTGATAATTAACCACAATTACCATAATCCATTGCGCTCCTACGTGTCCGGTCTGTTTCTTCTACGCCTGCTATATAAGAGACAGAAGAATGCTCGATCAGGAGGGATACAAAGAGAGCAGTTGCTTCGCGAGGTATTTTTACCTGAAAGAATCTAATCGTTCAGCACTAGTCATCTACAAAGGCCAGGGAGGTTTTTAGGATAAAAATAAATGGAATAAAGCTAAGCCCAGGCAAAATCCTAGAGGAAAACCTGGTTCAGTCTGCTTTCCATCAGACACTGAGAGACAAATTAATCTTTCAGCAGGACAATAACCTAAAACACAAGGCCAAATATACACTGGAGTTGCTTAACAAGAAGACAGTGAATGGCCTGTAGTAGTTATGGTTTTGACTAAAATCGGCTGGAAAATCTATGGCAAGAATGGCTGTCTAGCAATGATGAACAACCAACTTGACAGAGCTTGAAGAATTTAAAAAAAATAATGAGCAAATATTTTACAATCCAGGTGTGCAAAGCTCTTAGAGACCTACCCAGAAAGACTCACAGCTGTAATCGCTGCCAAAGGTGATTCTAATATGTATTGACTTTGAGGTGTGAATACTTATGTAAATTAGATATTTATGTATTTCATTATTAATACATTTGCAAACATTTCTAAAAACATGTTTTCACTTTGTCATTATAGGGTATTGTGTGTAGATGGGGGAGAAAAAAAAATATATTTAATACATTTTGAGTTCAGGCTGTAACACAACAAAATGTGGAATACGTCAAGGGGTATGAATACTTTCTGAAGGCACTGATAACAGTTGTTTCAACTGTATTATATGGGTGCTCCTCGATCAAACGTGCTCTGGCAACAATATGATTTAACTGTGAGTGATGTCACTCAACATGCTACTGTCCCATCTCCCCATCTGTCTACAGGTGAAGAAGATGGCAGTGGAGAAGCAGGGGAGTCAGACATGGATGGGCAGTGTGAGAAGACCAGACACCCAGCTATAGGACCAGAGGAATGGGATGGACCAAGTAAGTTGACATAATTTCTCTCTCTCTCTGGTGGTTGTCATCTGGTTGTCCAACAGTTATCTGATATCCCTCAACCAGAAAGCCATATTTCAACCAGGAAGTTACTTTTTTTATGACATCTAATGACATATTTTGCCCGCTGGGAATGGAATGCACCTCGTAGGATGAGTGCTTTCAAATCTACCAGAGAGGGAAAGAGCAAAGCACATGAGATATAAGCCGCAAAAGTCTCTAAAGTTGGGCTAAAATGTGCTTCCTGACAACAATAGATGAAAAACTGCGAAAAGTGATGTAGTGAGCTAAATGAGTGTATTATCACCATTGAATAGTAAGTTAACTTACCAGTGTTGAATGGGTGGGTGAAATTGCTTTGCTCTTAATCTTATTGTATATGTGCTTGAACATAGAATGGAACCCCGAAAGAAAGCTTATAATAAAAAAAATTACTATATTTATTTTCTCTTTGAAAATCTCATTTTACCATGCAGATTCCCCTTGCTTTTCTTCTCAAGGGTTTAGAAAAATGGTTGTATCTTGTTTTTTTTTTGTCGTCTTAAAAGTCACTTCATCAAAGTGATGGATAATACATCGAACAAGATAGCAACACAGCAATTACTGTTGAGGGCATTACATCCACATTGCTGAACACACAAAATTTGATTCACTTCTAATGCATATGACCTTAAGAATTTATTGCAGCAGGTACATACGTTTATAAAAGTGGGATTTGGACAAGTTGTGCTGGTGCTGAAGCCCCCTGCGGTGTGTATTTTATACTGACAGTGAATCAGTGTTATCGGCCCCTATCAGATAATGCATTTATCATTAAATTTTACATTTGCATTTAAATCTGGGGAAGGAAATAAGCATTGCTGGTTAAAGATTAGAACGGCTGGGCCGACAGTAATAAAACATCACTGTGATCAGTCAGGAGACAGGGCTGAGGGGGTCAGCGCTCAACTATGGGGGCCACCATGACAAAAAGACAGCAGGCATCACATGGCGAAGAGAAGGCCCTTTTGCCGGGGGAAAACGCTGAGCTTAAAAATACTGCTGTCTTTGAAAGGGAGATAGGATGGGAGGGGATGGGAGCTCTGACTGGCTGTAATTATACACCGATTTGTCTCTATTCTCTCTCTCTCTCTAGCTCTCTGGACATCTCTCTTTCTCTCTATCTCTATCTCTTGCTCTCTCTCTCTCTCTCTCTCTCTCTCTCTCTCTGTCCTTAGCCGTCAGAATATTGAGAATTACAGACTCATAACAGAACACTGACTGCTGGACTGACTGGGGGTTGGGGGTGTTCAGTAGGGAGAAAATGTTTGAAACTGAGTAAGGTCCTACCTAACTGAACAACCTGACTGAACTTGTCCAATACTAATAGAGATTTCAGTTTACCATTGCCAAACATTTTGATACAGTGTGCCCTAATGAAAATGACCCTGGAGTGTCTGTCTCATACTTAGAGTTTCTTTCAAACTCTAACTCCAGAAACATGACTTCAGATGAGAAAGCACTATTGTCTCACTGACCACTCCTACATACAGGCATGTATCTATCCACCTGGTCAAAGCCCCAAGGACCCATACTCATATATGTTAGTATATGGACGCATTATCTCTACACTATCTAAATAATGAATATAATTTTGTTAGGATATGGTGCACTTCCTCTCAGTTTCAGGTAGTCTAATTAGTATTTCTTAAGATCCTTTATGTTCTACCAGTCCATGAGGGAGCCATAGTTTCAGAGCCGGATGTGGCTGGCACTCCTTCTGTCTTTGTGGGCAGTGGGCAAGAAATGAATCTTTGAGCATAATAATGCCATTCACTATCCCATCACGCCTGCCATGAAAGGTCATTTCCCTTTTTAATTTTTCCCATTGTGTTGGAAAAGTCAGATGGGCATGTTATAATTTGAATAAAGAGGGAAATCAGACAATCAGATACGAACATTTGGAAATTACATGGCTTCCTGTTCAAAGCGATTAAAAGCAAATTTATTTAGTTTGAGACTGTCTACGCTGTAATCTCTTTGAAAATGTTCAGATAGCAGTAGCATTCAAATTCTCTTTGTTATTTCTTGGTTTAAGTTTAAGCAGGTGCGATAAAGATCAGCATCGGATCATTTTTAATCACTCAGTGTGTGTATCTGAATAGGATGTATAATGGCTGTTACGTCCTCACCTGTCTTTGGTGCTCCTATTCAACCACCCCTGGACATTTTCCTCTGTCGATAAAATGACAAAAGCAGTTAACAGAGTACATTCTCTAATTGATATTTTCATCTTTATGTACCGTGTAAGGATGAACACATATCAAGTGTTGTAATATAGTCACTTACAGAACAGTTGACACGGACAATGACACATGTTTATGTGGCCCATGTAGGAATTGAACCCACAACATTGGTGTTTCCAGCACCATGCTAACCCACAATATTGGTGTTTCCAGCACCATGCTAACCCACAACATTGGTGTTTCCAGCACCATGCTAACCCACAACATTGGTGTTTCCAGCACTATGCTAACCCACAACATTGGTGTTTCCAGCACAATGCTAACCCACAACATTGGTGTTTCCAGCACCATGCTAACCCACAACATTGGTGTTTCCAGCACTATGCTAACCCACAACATTGGTGTTTCCAGCACCATGCTAACCCACAACATTGGTGTTTCCAGCACTATGCTAACCCACAACATTGGTGTTTCCAGCACCATGCTAACCCACAACATTGGTGTTTCCAGCACCATGCTAACCCACAACATTGGTGTTTCCAGCACCAAGCTAACCAACAACCATTGGAACTACTAGTTTCCCAGTGTTCCTTCCAGTATAGTATGACAGTAGAACCATGTGACTCATTAATTTGATAGGTGTTCTGCCTCTGAAGTCAGTTCTCTCATAGAACAGAGAACACCCAGGGAGTTCTCAATATAACCATGCCATCCCTGAAGCAATCAGCACAGAGATCTGCTGTTTCATGTTCATTTGGCGTCATGGATATTTGAAATCCGTGTATAATAATGGAAGATAACCCTGACTGTGAAGTACTGCTATTCTTCACTCATTTCCATGGACTACTTTGTCTTCGATACAGATCTGTCGCTGTTCCTCAAGGCTAAATGAGAGTGGTGGGTTTTAGCTAGCGTTAGCTTCTAATGAACTTCTGCACATTCTAATCTACTGGTCTGCTCTTATGAGCCACACCCCCGTGAAAAGACATGGAAACTCAGTTAGCTTCAGAGGAGGCTCTCTCTCATTGCTTCTTGTGTGGTTTTGTCTCAATACTGTACAGAGTAAAATGTTCTCCCTACGTTTGTAGGAATGCAGTTGTTAGCTTAGGCTTACATGGCTGATTAAGCAGACACTGTGATGTATATCTGTAAACATAATGTAATCTTCCATCTCGGTGTTAGCATGATACCATGTCATTTTACTGTTCAAATAAACTAAAGAACACGCTGCCTCTATTTGTACTAAGTAAGATACATCTGACAAACAGTCTTACTAGACAATGCGTCCAAGATTGCACCAGCAGCTGGGTGAGAAGGTTTGTGAAGGAAACGGGAGCAGGGAAGAAGAAGGGAGGAGAGCACTAGACACAAGCAAGTGAGCAGAAGTGATGATCACCTTGCCCATAATTCTTTCTGCTCGACTGGTCCTGAACTGGTACAGCCCGGTCCACCTACCCTTCTCTCTGTGCCAGCTGGGCATGAGCCACAGTCGGACAGGTTGGGGTCAGCTGAAGGAGTGGCCCTCTGAGACGATGTCCGACGGTCAGACAGGAACAGACCCCTCCCCTATCCACCCACCCCCTTCATCTCCCGCCGGCCTCCACCCCCTTCATCAAGTCATCAATAGCTGCACGGCAAAACATGTCTGTCCTCAGATGAAGACTACAGTAGTCTCACAGTTTCTACTCCAGCCCACCTTTGAGTGTGTGCTGATGGCGATGTTTCCCGCCTACTGGTCCACACGAAAATAATAACGTTTTAGGTTTTATTCACATATGTCACGCGAGGAGAATTTGTAGAGCAGATGGCCACGATACCGTGGCAGGTGCCTCGACAAATGTTTGCCATCGCTGTGCTGCTATTTATATCATTGTGAAACACAGAGTCACAAATATTTGAGGACGGAGGAACGGACAGAGGGACCATTGGCCCTCTTTGTTGTGAGTCAGAATGACCACCAAACAAACAGATTAGGGTTTACAGATGTAGGATATTATTTTGAGACAGTTTGCTACAGCAGGAAAATAATCCTGCGGCAACATGAGATGTGAATTATTATGTGGATTATAATTAATGGACATTTTTGTAGGGGTTGATACATTTTCTGTTAGGTCAAATCAAGTCTGACATTTTAAAGTGGAAACTACAAACTTTAGAAGCCTTTTTAAACCGTGAATAGACTACGAGTTTACATTTCCTGCTGTGCATCAAATTAAGATCCTACACCGGTATACTCCAGACAATAATGACCTGAATGTGTCAGGACAAACTGTTTAGTCGATACAGTATAATACAGCAGATGCAGTGTAGTAGGTTTGTTGTCCAAATGGGCTATAAAAAAAGCTATGAATTCCCCCGTACACCTTCATGTTTGTGGCTACATAATTATAGCACACTATGTGGTAACTGTGAGACGACCCCAGTCCGCAGGCTGGGGCAGCACACTTCCTATACAGACCCTTGTCATCACACCTCTAGAAGACTCCATCCTGAACACACACACTGTTAATGAGAGTTCTTCTGGCACCTGACAAGTTCTGCACGGCAACAGTGCATTTTTAATTCTGACTCTGAAGTCCATTAATTGAGGATGTGGTAAGGAAAGAGGGAGGAAGGGGTGCTGGTATGAGAGAAAGAGACAAACTGCACAGATGCAGATTAGGGCTGCAGAAGATGAGGGTGTAAAAGGGATTTAATGCTAGGATGGATTAGAGAAATCCTTGTAACAATGTTAAATAATTATAGTTCCAGTCGAGATCAAAGCACCATTGATTGAACCCCTCAAGCCTTCAGCACACAGAGTCTTGGAAAGCAGAGATTGGTAAACTAGTGCTCAGACCACTCCGACTGCTCCGGTTAAATTGGATTGGAAATATTAGGATGTAGATGAATCCTTCAGGAGGAGTTTGCAGAGCTTTTGAATGCCGGAAATGTAGCTCGCAAAATCCATTTGAATGGTTTGATACAGATGTAGGATCTTAATTTGAGCCAGTCTGCTACAGCAGGACAATAATCCTGCAGCAACAGGAAATGTGAATTATTGTGGATGTAATTAATGGACATTTTTGTAGGGGATGATACGTTTTTCGTAAAGGAAAATCAAGTCTGAAATTTCAAAATGGAAATTACAAACTTCAGAAGCCTTTTTAAACCTCAAATACATTACAAGTTTTACATTTCCTGCATTGCAGGACAATTCTCCTGCAACAGGGTATTCAAATTAAGATCATACATCTGTAGAACTGCCTGTCTGGGCAGAATGATCATAAGACGAGGATGTAGCAACCACCTCGTCTGATAGATACATACAGTACCTAAAGCATTTTAAGTAGACTTACAGACGTAGTCTGGACTTTTATTTCAGCAAAGTAGAAAACTGAGGTGACTCGTTCAAGTTGTTTATACATTTTCTCCTCAAATCAACATATTTGGACGTGCATCATAGCGATTCTCTCTCAAAAGGATGTTTTATCTCTCCCAGTGGTTTTATTCCAAGCTTTTTATCAACTATTGGAAAAATCATGATGAGATTTCAGATTAAACTATGAACAACAACTAGGAACTTTGGGAATGAAAACATGGAAACTAAACTGCAATCTCAGCACTCATTTTCTCATCAGGGTTCTTCTGAAATTGTGGGCCATCCCTGGCACAGAGCAAGCAGTGAATGTGTGGCGAACGTCTAACCTGGTACTCCACACTGCAAAATAGAAACTTGCTATGCTCTCTCTACTTCACACTACATTCACTTCCTCACACAGACACATACATGTATAGCCCACACACACACACACACACACACACACACACACACACACACACACACACACACACACACA